>DWQT01000506.1:0-22061 GCA_018244895.1 Myscelus amystis hages | reverse complement strand
TATCATTCAGTTACTGTTACTCTTTCGTTGTGTATACAGATTACAATTTTCTGTTAGTCATGAGCCCTAGAAAGTATAAATGTATGTACACGAATGTACCTCTAAACTTTTGTCATTGTTATAGAATAGGAGTTAATAAATAATAATTGATCAACACTTAAGAATTCGAAGTTTTATTTATTTACTCTCACAAATTTCGAACCATTTGATATTTCAAACACTCGATAATTCGTAATATTTTAAGAGTCCCTCGAGTTTCGAATTATCGAGAGTCGACTGTATATGCGTGTCATATATCAGCAACCACTGCGTATTTATTAGAAAAATCATAAAATTTAAACACCCACTGCAGAGCCGTAGTCGTTTGGAAATGCTAAGAGAACTTCTAAATCCCATGTTAAATGGTTACAATCAAATTATATTACACTAAAAGTGAACTCAATGAATACAAAGACATTTAGAAACAATTCATTTCATTCAGTATTTCAAATTAGTTCTCATAATTGAAACGAACGTATGATAAATCAACTGACATACTTATTTCGATTATTTCCGACCACTGATCTTAGATACTCGACAGTGCAAACAAGCTAAGAAAAGAATTCCGTTACTTTTAATTCGTATAGAAAAATATTTTTATAATTTTGTTATGTTGTGTATCAATCTTAATTATTATCACATGAATCGTTTAATCTACACACCTTATTATAATTATTAAATTTAATTTAACCGGCTTTGCGGCGTTGCTGGTTTAAAGGAGAGCTGTTTTTGTGCCTTACTTTCAATTATAATTAAGAAATATAATTTGATTGTACCGGATGCGACGTCACGTATCGGATTTCGGAGAAACAATTGGCAGTGTCCTCGTATTGTTAGTCATGAACCTTTGAAGTGCCAAAATGATTCATAATATCGAGAATCCTATCCTGTAACACCTACATAAAAAATACATTTACATGAAGCAATTGTATATCATAATTTCAGGTATTTATAGTTATAGTTATTGTAAATGTCATTATATCGACGGATACATTCAGGATTTATTAGAGAAGAAAAATCTACGACCTTTTAGAGCCCTTAGAGTATCACTTCCTCGAGTCTACGTAAACTAAACACATATTTGATATTCACATTTGATCAATCAAGGCTCATTATATAACCAATCACTGACATTAATTTTCGACTCTACCACTTCTTTTAATGTTGTATGATAGTGTTCGAAAAAGAGACGCGGGCAGTTAGTTTACCAATTATGTTGAGATAATTAAAATGTATTGTTTAGATTATCCACGACAAGTCGTTCAGTGAGCAAGTAACATTTGGCAGGCTGTTGGCGTAGGTCGGGATATTTTAGTGTGTATAAAAAGTGCGATTGAGCTAGCACGCCTGTGCCGCGCGCCGCCGCCGCTCTCCTCACGGTGACCTCATCGCCACTGTTGCTACGTTTTTTTTCCAATGGTAACTTCGGTTTTTCGTTTTGCTTACCCAACAATTGTTTGCTACAAATAAAAGAAGTAGCTTTTGAAAAATTGATCGTTAATTTTGCAAGTGGCTACAATGTACGAGGGGAAAATTTAAATACTGTTTATATTCCCTGTTGCGTATTTATATTATACACATTTAAACCTTAAACAGTGTGCATTTTTGGCACCTTCAAAATTAATTAATTGCTTCGGTTGCAACCAAGGTATAATGTAAATTTGAAGTAATTTTATTAACCAAAATGAACTAAATGATTTTAAAAAAAATATAGGATAGTGTTTTTCTTATACCTACAGACTACTAGTGAAAAATAAATACTTAGAAGAAATCTCATGAATATAAACAAAGACATATTTTATATACCTCACAAAAACAACAAAGACAATGAGATATAATGTATTCGTTGTTGTTTTGAAAAGAGATTGTGAACTGCACAAGCAAATCATATTTTTTTGTAAAAAGGTACAAACGTTTCTTTTTATGTCTGCAATTAGCCGCGCTGCAACGCTGCGCCGATCTCTTTTTATGACAAGCAGGTTCGGGGAATTCCGCAGTAAAACATTGATTTTGTTCTTTACAAAAGTGTAATTACCTCTACACCCGAAGAGTTTTTGTTCCCGTGATCGGTGGAATAACCTTAAGATAGGTCGATGGAAAGTCATCGCGGTTATGAACGGAGAATCGTATGCAACTCATGCTACATGCTGTGCTGCGTCATTTTCAAGGAAATGATAATTAGTTCGTTCGGACCGACATCCATATATAGTGATTTTACATTGTGACGCACTTTGCGTAACATCGAATACAAATATTTTTGCACTTTCTCTAGACGAAGGCTGCATACCTGCACCTGCCAAATGAGCTAACGGGCCTTAACAGCACCAACGAAAGCAAACGTGTATTCGACGAGAAAGTGGCTCCGCTCCCCACCGCCGCCGCCGCCGCCGCCGCCGCGCTCTGTGCTCCTTCTCTTTGCTTTTGCGCACATGTGCAAAATGTTAAGAATTTACGTAGCATCATATACAATACCTACTTATTAATTTATTGTTTTTTGATAACACTAATTAACCTTCTTTTCCACTTGTTTTACTGTAACTTATTATTAATTATGAAATATCTCATAAATACGCAATTAAATAGCGAATGGTAATTAAAACAATTACAAGATAGTTCCCTGTTCACTAGTATCAATTTAATGTAAAAGCTGAATGTTTTTTGGGTTACTGCCGTTAATTATTGTTTGAACGAACATATTAATTTTGACAATCAAATTCTCTCTAGCTATATCTATCTATATCTACACATATATATATATATATATATATATATATATATATATATATATATATGAGATTTACAGCGATATATTGACTCATCACGATATCTCCGGATCCAGAGGACCTAGGGACTTGAAATTTGGTAGGAATATTATAACGGATTTTACGAAATTCCATCTGTAAGGGTAGTGGGGGTGTTATTTATAATTTATATAGTAAAGCAACGTTTGCGGGGTCAGCTAGTTTTTAATGTAATATATCCAATAACTATGTTTTTTTTCTGTTTGTACAGCAATAACTTAACAGTGCCAGTGTATTTTGAAGTGATTCTTAAAGGAACGCGTGTAAAAAGTGGCAAGGTTGATTTCGCTCATAATTATTTACGATGCGTATTAACGGCAGCGCCACGGCTGCCGGCTAGTGCGAATACCGACGCAGGACCTCTAATACGTTGGTATGTGTTGATCAATGTCACCTGGTGCCAAACTAATAATATTTCATTAGCATACAAAGTCTACATGGTTACCATTTTCAACTGGAAAGTGGTCACATATTTTCCTCGCCGACGTGGCCTATTGCTATGCACCTACAAATATATAACGCAAAAATTATTGTTTCTATGTTAGAACATGTCTTTATGTATACATATTGACTAGTAACATTCTCTGTTTATTTGAATAACATTAAAACGTAAAGCAAGAGTTGAAGGGAAAGATAAACCGTTGCAATGCGCTGTGTTGCGACATCAAAATGCGGGCTGTACTGCCGCCCTACTGCCCGACTGAGAAAGTACCTGCCTAAGGACGTTGAGGCATGCCAGAATGGCAACACTGCATGAATTTGTATTACGGTGATCTTTTTATATTCACAATTTATCTGGACTTTGGTACATCTCGCTAAAAGTAATTGTATTCCAGAAATGATAACTAGCTCATTTTAATAAGGACTGTAAATATACGATCTTCTGAATAGGCAATTTTCTGAATATATTAAATCTAAGAAACAGGCGACTGTCGGCCTGACATTTTATGAGAATATTATATCGTAGATTGTGTTAAGACGAATATATGGACTATGGTATTGAGGCAGCATTACGTAAACAAAACGAAGTTCCGGTTCAAGATATTTGAGACCAGAATTGTAAAGATATCGATGGTTCTATGGTTCAGTCATTCTAGATTCTAGATAACCAGATAGATAGATAGATAATTAGACAACTACATAACGATCTAGAATCTAGATAAGGATGTTTTAGTTTTTAATAACCCTATAACCATAACCCTAAGGAACGTTTTTATTTTATTTTCATTTAACTATTAAGCGCCAACATTTTAAACACAGCTTGCTATATGGCCTTGTTCTGTGGCGTAATTAGTGAGAATAATTCTAATACTTCGAATGTATTTGCAAATATTTGACGATCCCATATGGTATTTGCGAGCATCGCTGTATGCGGCACTTTTCTAGCGTGCTGTTCCATTTTTAAACTGGGTCACTGTGTCATGGCGGCCGCACAAGTACCAGGCGAAGGCGGCGCCATCTTTGAATTTTGTTGATTCATGTCATAGGCATATTCGGCGTCACCTCATTCATTGTATCATGTAACTTACGCTTGGCTAGTAAAACAGTTTTTTATAACCCAAAATAATTAGCATCAAGTATCTTACAGGTTTGAAATTCTTTTTAAACATTTTTGAAGAGTTTTATGTCACGTTTTCTGATAGTCTAATAATAAACTTAGTTATTATGTGAATTTTGCGACATCACATCAAACGATTTTTAAAATATCACAAATTAACGAGTCACGAGTATAAAAATAGTAGGGTAACAATGAGAGTGAAGTACATACTGGCTCTTACTGAGTACAACAATCAAAGCCTGTTACGTATTGAGTCGGTAGTCCGTCGTATCAAAGGAAAATGAAACTTAGTAAGCTTTCACTTCGCCATGGCCCAGTATCGTGATTGCAAAATTTGTTCCAATCACCAAATTACTATGTTCGGGTTACTTAAAAAATAAACACTTCCGAATGTTACATCCTTTTTATCATAACTCATTCAATTTATTATGTAAATTAACTTTATACAAACATTAATATCTAGATTTATAGATCTACTGTTGTTTCTTTGGCCCTTGTAGTGAGCATGTAGTTAAAAGCTCATTATATTAGTTCATTATTGTTAAAAGTGTTACATGATTTCTAAAACATGGCATACGCTCCTCTTACATGTAATATTACTCAGAAATGCCTTTCATTATTTGTTTCTAGATTTTAATTTATATTCTGACCACAACAAAATTGACGTAACATCAATTTTTGTAGAGATTGTTGTACATTCGTGAATAAATCCAACAGATAATTCGTTGTGCGTTTGTTTCGGCAATTGTTGTGAAATTTGGACCGAGAGTAGAGGTCTCACCTCTCACCGCAAGCATAATGAAAAGTGAAACTGCTTCGCTGAGCGTCACGTCGCGGCGGCCATTTCATGTTGCTTGTTCCGGTTTCAATTTAGTAGTACTTTATAAAAGTGCAGGCTCTATCTAATGACAAAAGAAACTTTGTCTCATTTTGTATATAGCCTCAAGTCACCAGACATGTTTTAGTGTAATATCGAGGACATGGCATTCTTAATTTGTGCACCTTATTTAATGTCTCTATGATGAAATACCGCTTTTAATCAAATCGAAACCACCGATTACAGAACAGGATTTTTAATCATTCTATATTGCATTGTCTGTCCCTCTCTGAGGCCCAATAGAGGAGGGGAGCGCGGGACGTAGCTACAGAATGTAGGCAAGTGTGACAAGGACACGCCCGTACTCCGTGCTAACACTTCCATCCAGTTTCTAACGTGTTCGGTGCTGATTTCGCAACGCTCGCCCGCGCCCGGCTCCGCTCCACACTCCACCGATGCACGTTCGTGAGCGATTACACCCACAAGGCAATCTACCACAATACACTGACACGTACGAAATGTTGTACCCGGCGTGACGAGGTCATTTGATACATTGTTGACAACCGACGGATACTTACGTGAATTAAGGGATTAAAAGAATACCAACATCTGCTGGTTGCCGGGGATATGCAAAAGAATTCTTGAAATAGGCAAGGCCTGTTTGTTTGCAATAAAAATGTGCCGACCTCCCGTGCTTCTACCGAGGTAAACAGTTAATTCAAGGCAAAAATTAAGTCAACATTTGCTAATTATACTCACCGATTTACACTTTAGATGATAATTGTCAGAACTGTGATCAAGCTATTGTGATACTGATACACTATTATGTTAACAAGTTTTATTCAGCTGTCGATATAATATAAGTATATTATATTAAGCTACAACAATGTTCTAGTTTTGCTAATTCAGTGAACAAGCTGCTAACAATTCAAGTTATTTAGAGTAATTCGTTAAGCCTGTTTTACATTTTTGAAGGTATTTGTTAATATGACCTTTTATATCTTTATATACGGTCTGAATGTTTGGCCACCTGCAAACTACAGAACGAAATCATTATCTATTCGTGTTGTAACGCGCAGTACATACTGTAACTCAGTAATGTTATCTCGAAGGTTTGACATTTATTGAAGTGATGAATATGCAAAGTACATACCCTTGCATGTGGTGAGCTGGTACTTCGATGGTGGCGGAGGCGCGGCGGCGGTCGCCGGCCATGTCCGCCAGCCTCGCGAAATCGGTATCGACATCAGCCAACCTTGCAGATTTGCGCGACTCTAGCAACCGTATTTCATCAAGCTTCTTTGATAGCTCTATGGGAACCTGGAACAAGGAAATAAATGTTGTTTTAAATTATACTCGATGAATTGAATAAAAAAAACCTAATTTATGAATGCACCGTATCCGTAAAGTAGGTTAAAATCAATAATGATTTTAAATAAGATCGCGAGTTTAAAGTTGTTATTCGTGTTCGTCAGTTAGCGAGCAGCAGTTGCTAGGGTGCATTGGTACTTGCATGTTAATTGTCCTGACGTCATGCGAGCATCGTTATATAAAGGTGCAGGAGCGAAGTGGGTGTGTGTGTGAGATCAATATGTCGACCTTCGCGATGTCCGTGGTTGGACATGACGTCATAAACTAGCGCAGCCGGAATTGGAGCGAGCTCGAGATGCGTTCCGTGTCACAAACTCCGTTCCTATACGTTACTGAACTGCTTAGCTACAAGCTGCAGTCATGCATATAATTTCATATAGACAGATACTTTTGGGTTTAAAGTTACGAGCGCTGTAAACGATTCTTAGTGGCTATTGTTCTAAGGAAGACTTGCGTGCTTCCTGCATTGGTACGCACTCATCTGGCCGAGATAAGCTTAATGACGTAATCTATACTATTACGCATTACCACATAGGGAGTGCTAATAATGCACAAAATAACGGTAGATAGGAATTAGAATATGTAACAAATATTATTATTAATAGATTTTTTTTTGAAAATTTATGCCATATCTGGGATTAAGAACGCGCCGGCCTTAAATGTCAAGTTGTAAGGTTGACATGTAAGTTGATTGTAAATGATAAAAGTAAAAGTAATGTAGACTTTTTATTAGATAAATAATAAATCTGTATGTTTAAAAACACACCATAAAGACTAAATTTGTAATAAAATCATAAGAAATTAAGAAGCATTTCAATAAAATATTTTTTAAAGGAAATATGAACACAGAAAAATGAGATCTCAAGTGTACATATTATTTAGGCGTATTAGATCTGCAGCTTGTATGACTCTCCGATCGCAAGACAAAGAAGTACATAATATGCGTTTAATATACATATATGCGTCAACGGTAGGAAACGTTGCGTTTCTATGTGCACAAAGAGTCGCTTAGTCGGTCTCGGTTAATATGTGCAGTAAACATTCAAGTAGTTGTTGACATTGGTTCCGTTTTCGTCTCAGCTTCCTTCTACATGAGCGCGTTTGCGTGATTGACACAATACATATATTGCGCGTGCGCACCAACTGGTTTAGAGTTACGTTTATCTTTTATCATACACGTCAGAGCGCGATGTTGTAGGGCGTAATAAATTAATTGAATAAATAAAATATTACCGTTATGTGTGCCATTCGTCCCATACTTTTCAGATAAAAATTAAGGAGTTACTTAAAGATACTTTACATTTCGTGGCAGTTACTTACGGTAGTTAAAAATTCTAAATAACATGCCACGTAAAAAAGTAATGGTCTGTTTTATGGCTCTTATTCAAAGAATATTTTCGAAAGCAACATGTTGTGTTGTCACGGAAGTCATTTTACGTTATTTTAAGCGTGAGCTCTTTAAACATATACAAGTGTTTTGTACCGTCTAATATCTACATATTAAATTATTCATTACTTTTCGTAACATGTTACATGAGCCAAACAGACGGGTAACTTTACGTATTTTAAATATAATATAGTAATGATCGTAATATTTAACCTCAATTAGAAATGCATTGTAAAAGACTATTAACCTGAATGTGCCTTCACTTTGAATTATTTATCTAAGGCTTATATATCTTAGTTACTAGGAAGTCAGAGCAGTAAGCTATGGCGTTGCAGTTATTTCACGTGGTATGGGGTATGTAGATCAGTTTTCTTCGATTAGTGTGCGTCGTAGCAGGTGAGCGTGAGTTACAGAGCGCTTATCACATTATATACACTTTCACTTTTACCTTGCTCTGCGCAGAAGTGGACCGACCCTCCTCCCCCCACCGCAACAATGAAAGTAACCTTAATTATACACTTTAAACTTACTCCCGTATATTAATAGTAGATACTCGGTATTTTTAAATCTAGACCTTCCTTGAACTTAAATTTTAAACGGTTCATATATAAATTCCTAGCAAAATATTCATCATGAAGATACTGTGGTAAGCGATACTATCATTAATATATTAGCTTAAATGAAAATCTTATACTAATAAACAATGAAATAGATCACCATAGTTTTATTTGACTTATTGGACCTCGGAATAATGGCAATTTCAATTGATAAAATTCATTGGGCCGTTAGGATGTTGTTTTAGAATAGTCACAAGGCTGCATTGATGACAGCTAATTATTAAGGAATGTAGTAAAGTTGGCCTTTAAATACAGTAGACCACATAAATATTATTCGATGAGTGTAGCGGGTGCTCCAGCAGGGCTGGGGCCGACGGCTACAGCTGTCCAGCTGTCCAGCTGTAGCCAGCCGCGGCCGCTCCGCCCTCGGCCTGCCGCCGCCGCGCCGCCGCCCCTCACTCACCACGTTATGTAAAAAAGTGACAACTGTTGCACAATTGCTTCATTCGATGGCGAAACTTGGCCGCTTATAAATGTCAGTGAAAGTCACCAAGAGATTTTGACATGATAATTGTCAGTACCGCGTGAATACCGCACGATATGACATTAGAATGAGTTATTCAGTAGATATGGATACACTCGTCGCGCTTATGTATGGCCCAAACCTGATGCGAATTATGTGCCTATTTCTAAATCACAAATCAATTCATTATATAGTAGGTAGCATAGCGTAACGACCGTACTATATAAGGATGGTAGTTTAATGTTACGTTCATGTATGTAATTGGATAATATTAGAGTTTCATTAATGCGAGGTTCATGGTCATCACCAATATCATACGTATTGTGGTTAGAGCGTGCCGAGAATTGCAAGTTATAAAACTAGACGTGATAATAGTACTGCGATAAAATATTTAAAAGATTTAGTCAAAATATAATGTCTTAAAAAACTTTTTGGACAAAGAATGTGAGCTTCCTAAAAACAAAACATTTGTTTTGCACACAAATATGTGAATTAAATTAAATAAGAACAAATGATAATTCAAAATTGAATATTAAATGTTTTTGATATCTATTCATGGGGTTATTGATCGCATAGAAGTAAATAGTGTTCTCGCTAGACAACAATCCAAAACTCATTTTGGTTGCACTTGTACGCGAGTGTTGCCACCCAACAACTCCCTTTATTTATTGTGTTTGTGTACATTTATATTTTCCATTAAGTAGGCAACATTTGTATATTTCGATGGTACACATTCCACTTGCTTTTTGCCACAGGTTAGAGGAAATCTCATTTTTTTATTGATGTCTGTTTTGTGAGCTCCGGTATTTCGTTAATAATAAACTTGTTATGAAATGCCACATTCAACAGAGGGTAAACGTGCTTCTTCAGATTACTGACGGACAAGGAATTCAGCATTAACGTTATCTAGCAACTAGGTGTATATATACACGCATAATAGCATTATATTCGAAGCGAAAGTTATCGGAGTATCCAGTAAGTAACAAGTGGCATTGACTGCATGCAACGCGAACCACTGGCTGAGCGCGGGTGACGTGCGCTGCACGGTGACGCGATTTTTACTTTGTTTAGCTGCTGCTCGACCCTACGCAATGAGTATAAGTACCTATAATTCGAATATGAAGCAAATAATTGACTTGACGCTTTTCAATGACGCACGTATCTCACAAGTGATATAGCTGTCAGTCGCAGTACCTATATACGCTGTTTCGTATCAGGAGATTATTGTGGTAATTAACTACATATTTCTTTGCAAATAAGTGAATTATCGTTTTTACTCCATTTTCTTTCCTTTGTGCCGCTGTATAAGGTATTTTTTTTGTATCTAAGTATCTTTTTAAAAATTATTTTTACTTATTGTTGACCGAAGTGACATTGCTCAGTTATCGACCCTAAACAGTTTAAGACCGGCCAATGCACTTACGATTTATTACTTGATACTTGCGAAAACAATAAGACTATCGCAGTTAAGACGACTGATAACATTGCAACAACGGACGGCTACCTTCAGAAAAAGTAGCGCGATAAAAAACTGATAAGGGTATGTATGAGTATGTATGTATTTTATCTGTCGTGTTTCAAAGTGTCGAAAATAATTTATCGATTAACTTTTAATGGACCTCTGAATGCTAATTTTTCTATATTTTTTGTGCTGTTCCCATTGGGTTCCATGGAAAAAAATGTGTTAAAGATTCACAGGGCCTATTGTCTAAATATTCAGCGAGACTGCAGCTGTAAGCCAGCATGCATAAGCAATTCGGTTACCTGTAATGCTCGTAGAATATGGGTCAATAGCTAGGATTTTAAAATGTATTGTACTTATACGTTCGGTACATGTAACGTATAGTCTAAGGTGTGTCAAACTTGCCTGGAAAATACCACTTTAATTTCTCACTTGTACGGTTCAAAGTTAAACGCATTAGAATGGACAGACGGGGATCTGAGTAATGAACAATTGGAAATCGGAACGTGAAATGGCGATCATCGCTTCGATGTTTCTTATCGATTTTATAGCTCGGTAGCATTTAGAATTGCGTATTTCTTTTTACTAATCGATACAAATTATTGTATCTATTATATAATATATTTTTTACTATATAATATCCGTTTTTATTACCTTTGGTTCACTTTGAAATGTCAAATCTTATTTGTTTAGTAATATATTCCCTGATAGGAGGATAAACATAATATAAGTCTACAAACTGAGGGTACAAAAATATAGGTACATTTTGCATTGCAAGGCAACCAAAATAATTAGCGATGTGTTTTAATCACCCAGTCTACACAGTCCAGTCACGATCAACGGATAACATGGCATGTATTGTATAGGTAAAAGATTTGCGATTCCAATCGGATGTGTACGGTTAGGCCGAGCGATCGGTTGGCATGGCCTTGTATGATTAGTGAATACAAACGCTGGTGGTCGGTTGCAAGGCGGACGCCCCGGCGGCGCACGCGAACGCCGCCCATCGCGGCCCGCTTCGCTGCAACCGACAACCTTGCCCCAAAAATCCGTGACCCACATTACGTGTAGTCAAAATGCAACCGCCGTTTTTATTACTGCCTTTTTCCTTGAAATTGCTACTTTACGTTTGGATACCGAGAAAAAACGGTCTCTCGCAAATGTTTGAACTCGCTGACTTTATCGCAACATCAAACACTTATTTACAGCAAAACGTTACCCTTAATTGTCTCTTTATAGCTTTATACACAATGCGATAGTACAATTTGGAACGCAATATAACCAATATCCGTTTCAAAAGAAGTTCATTGGAGCGCCATATAACATACGTAGAGCTGTAGAAATGAACATTGTTATCCTGCCTAAGAGCCGTGATAATACGGAAATTTAAGGCAGTTTATAAGAATGTAGCTTCAAAAGTAGGTCTCGAGCGCTACGTACATTTATCCAGGACGATTCTAGGTGGCCCAGTTGGCGCGGGCACGGGCTGCAGGTCACGATCCTATCTTATTGGCGTCCCGACCAAGTTAACCTAGTTACGCTCTATCATCGCGCTACCAACAAAATGCATTTACCTCGTGGTCTTTCACATTCGTGTACGAAATATTCAATAAATACAAACATTAACTGCATACACATTATACATATAAGTGGAGTTTGATAATGACATAGAAAATTTATTAAATCCATTTGTAGCAACGAACAATAAATTAATTCCATCATGTAGGTCAGCGGCTGTCGTCAGGAAATCGTTATTGCGTAGCGCGAGCAATCGTGATGCAAGTAGGCAGTACATTCACGTTTTATTTATCACGAGGAGTGTTGTTAGTCAACGTCAGCACATGAAGGCTTCAAATTGTCTGAGATGACGTCATATCAGAAGCTATCGCAATTTCTGAAGCGACGTCATTTCGCGTCGGCACGAGCGCGTAGGCGCGCCGCCGCGGTGACGTCACGGGTTTAATCTAGCAGACCAGCGACCGTGGGAGGCTGCCGCCGTAGGCGTAGCGTACCCTAGCCGAAATGCACGTAAATAAATTCGCATTATGTCGAGTACTGTTACGTAATTGAACGAGAAATCTGCGCAAGGACGCGGACGTTCGTTTCGACATGCCATCCGACGCGAAGCCATAATCGCATCATTTATGTGCGACGCTTAGAAAAGTGAGCGTTTCACCTTGAGATACCAGCAAGCACGGCCGCCTCTCTATTCTTAGATATCAAAATAGCTTTAAATATGTTCGAGAGGTAGGGTGCTAGCACGCAAGCGTCATGACCTAGCCTGACCCAAAAACGGACCGGGCCCTCCGCGCCACGGCATACTACATGATAACGGATACCGGGAACCTGTTCGGTTCATATAAACGCGACATACGCACTGCCGACAGAACCGTTACTCGCTTGACCCGTAAGCACCTTCTTCGTCCCGCTCCATAGACATTCCTAATCATTACTTACAAATAAGTATTTCATCCATGGATATAAGAATTGGTAACAATTAGTCGTTTTAACCGGGACTCTGTAACTATCGTTACTACAGTTACTTATTTCAACGTAATATTTTACAAGAACGCTAACGGTACGGTCGGCAATGTTAATTATCTGATACAGGAAGACCGCTTCCGATTAAGCGTTAAAATGTACAAATGCATTACGTATTGCAAAATTTTCATGTCACGAAAAAAGAAAACGCAAGTGGAGGTCGGGTTTCGAATACGGGCGGTGCGTCGCGTCGTCGCTGCCGGTTCAATATCAGCGTTTCTGGGTCAGTGGGTCAGCGTGCCGGGTCCCGCTCCCCGCGCGCCGCCTGCCTCTTGTAATTATAACTTGATCTTCACTTACATAAAAATAGACATGTATTGTCTTTCCCTGCACTCGCTACTCCACAAAGGCACCGTGGAGCGCTGGAGCGACCGAGTCACGTCACGTTACGTCAGGAATGAATATTTTGCTACTCCAATAATTTAGTCAACTACATCAGTACTGACCTTTGCCATTAACCTTCGGCATTTATTAAAAATGGTGGAACGTTTTTTTGTACATCGACCAATTGAAATAAACGGATTTTCACACATTTTCGCCATAAAATCACTTGAACGCCTAACAAAAATCGCATATTAAGTGACAGCGGCCCACATGGTTAACGGTTTTGGTGTATTACTGTTAAGTCAAACCCAGAAACAAGTTATTTTGCGCGGCTGAGTCAGCTTACGATTTCGTGCGTGACGCCAAAAATCCCAATTTAAATCAGTTATGTGGTTTCAACACTTTTAACGTGTATTCCGTTAGTTACCTACGTCCTTTTAATTTGGAATGTTGTATGTATGCATCATGAATGGTTCCTTTTCTTCTGCCCGTTTTTTTAATTCTCTTACGCAATACGAACGACATTCCGACAACTGAATATTAAAAGAAGTAACAGATTTTTCTCTTTTATGCCAAGTGTTTAGATAAGAGCAGCTCTATAGAACTGTACACGAATCATGAAACTATTTCAAGGCAAACGCAATGAGGTCACCCACAAAGGGCCGGCCTTGCCTTCGCTTAGTTCGTGGGAGGACAACTAAGGTGTATAAACCAAATGTAACAAAGGGTGCCAAAATCACAAAAGATATCACTGAATTTAAAGCCGAAAAACTTTGTTTATATGACATTAGCAGTCTAGTTATTGGAGTAGCAAAACGTTTCAATACGAATTCACTACCTAGTCAATTTACTACCTTATACTTTTCCAATTGAGGTCTTATGAAAGCAATATATTATGTGCAATTGTGTAGTCAAGAAGTGGCTAAGTGTGAACAGAAACAGTATAGATGTAACGCTATAAATTCGCAACGGTTGTCTGACATCATTAAATGGTCAATCATCTCGCTGTTTCGGGCCTGAAAGTAGGTCGAATACATTAGTCGTACTATTTTATTCTAAACGGAGACTGATTGTATGGTATAATAATATATATTTCTCATGATACATTTACATCCTCTACCAAAGGCGTAGAAATAATAGGATCGTTCTTTTTATAAATTACATTTAACATTTTTTGTCTTTTAGCAGTTTTGCTTATGTTTTATATAATATTAAAAGGAAAATTTATTACTTTTGGTATTAAATATCATTTTTTTGGACTGATCTAGTAGACACGAAACTTCGAAAAAATATCAAAACGGTCAGCACATCTTGCAGATTGACAGACACATGAAAAAATGATGTTCGAATTTTAGTATAAGATAAGTATAAGTACATAAGTATAAGATTAAGATAGTTTGAAACAGATTCCGGTGATTTGGCGTCGAAATATAGTAGCGAGTTTTGGGCTGAGCTCGTCTCCGGGCGCTCGCGACATTGTTACAGATAATCTTAAGATCTACCGGCGTGATGCAGTAACAAGTATCCAGCGTCTGGTCGACTGTTTCAAAATAAACCAACGCCTTAAAATATAAGCGATTGAAAAGAGTAAGCAAAATTTAAATTATTTCACTTTTAGTTTATTTATACTTACGACCAGCATGCTTACTAATTGCATACTTTTATGCAATAGAATAGAGTTGCTAATATTAGCTGTATCTACGTGGATTGTAAGAAATGTTTACTCAATCGGTTTAGGAGCTTTAAATTAATTACATAGACGCAAGGGGAAGCTTTTGATAGGTTATAACAATTTCCTTAACCGTTGCAGAATTCTCCGAGAGCCGCGTGCAGAGAAAGTTCCACCTGCGACTAGAACGGCGCTGGATACAAGTCGGAACACCAGAGCTTCGTGTTCTTCCTGCCACGTGTAGTTGTTTTTATTTCATAATAATTTTTACATTAAATTAAGTTCAGTAAAATATATAACCAGCATTATACGGCATGCAATTGGCATATCCGGCCTGCGCTCTACATTACAGTTGAGCGTGGACTGCAATCTTTTGACATCTCGTTAGAGTCACACGCACACGGCTATCGGCAACAAAATTTTATCTTATCAACCTTGATTTCCGTAGAAACCGTGTTTCTGTGTGAATATCGCTACCGTTTGTATGTACAATTACGAAAGATTTTACACAATCTTTACATAAAGTTATCGTGTTTTTTAACTAATTCTACACCAATCATATCAATGCAATTGTTGCGAAACTAAGTTACTAAATCGAGTGTTTCACGAATCGCATTTTGAGGCCTTTGTGTTGGTACACAGCAGTGTTGACCATTAAAATCGATTTTACTTGTTTTCGCACCACCTCGAAGATCAGATTCTCGGATTATCAGAGCATGACATAGATTGATGCAAGGTTCTAATCTGACACGCATTACATTTTTTTTTCATTTGTGAGCGGAAACGAATTTATGTCAAAAAGTTGTATAAAAATTTGATGATTGATTGACAGTAGATACACACTTAAAAATATAAATATAATTGACATTTTTTAAAATAATAAATGCTTTCAATGAAATATTCTATGACTAGAACAGTCAGGTTTCCCTTCCTGTGCATAGAACAAGGTGTTAGAGGTACCTAGTTTTCTCTTCTCATCACTTCTTCGCACGTGTTTTATTGCCACTTGTCAGTTCCGTTTACGCATTCACATCGACAAAAATGTCACGTTCAACTGGAAATTATAGAAGGAGAAACTTGTAAATTGCGTTGGATTATATTATTGAGGCAAAACTTTAAAAAATCATGGCTGCATTATGACTTAAGTATAATAAATAAAATATTATCTATATGTGTATAACGCTAGTATGATTGCATTAATTTAAGATTCTTTATAATCATTTAATAATATAGTAAAGATAAATGTTTTATCGAATAATTTGTAAAAACAAGACCATGAGTTTCACAGTATGTAATTATTTTAGTACCTTTCAAGTAAACGCTTAAATGACAGTTATATTTCACCAACTCTGCGATTAGAAATGCAAATATATTTTCATGTAGTATCATAGTATGTAGAATGAGTGAAATTAGCGCATAGCACGCGACTCTCCACGCAACGCTACGCGCCATAAGCGTAAGTGTCTTCTTCGTGTTCAAACATTGGAAAAATTCTACCCGGACGGGAAAATCTTAAATACGCATTAATAATTTAATTTTGAATCATCGATGCTTTCGCCGCCCATGCAATTGAACAGAATAACAGAATAGAAACTGCGCGTTACAGAATTATTGCCAGTGGGGCCGCTGCCGTTTGTGTCTGCGTAGTATTCATGTGGCGAAAGTGCGTGTGTCCGCACTTTAATTTATACGCTAAAGAACTATATGAACTAAATGCATTACATTACAATATCACTTCACTTTCAATTTATATATCAACCAGTATAGCAAATGATTATGATTAAAACTAATTAGTATTTCTTATAGCTTTTTAAGTTGATATGGTGTCGCGTTCCATTCTTAATTCTCGGACATCAATATTTTGATTGACTGCAAATTGATAAATAGTATGTGCCGCAACAATGAATTATAAGAAGGTAAGTGTTTCCGAACGGCACACGGTCAACACAGGTGCGAGTGGCACTTTCACACTCATCTCGCCGCCAGCGCCAGCGCCGCGCCGCTCCGTTTACGACCGCGGCAACGAAAGGCGAGCCGGCTGCGGGAAATGACTTACGCAACTTTATAACATAGCCTACTTTGGGAAGTCGAATGCTGGAAATGAGAGATCATCATCCGACAGAATACTGCTTCGTTTTGTGAGCGACAGTCAGATAACAAACGTGCTTAAAGGGAAATAAGGAAGCTTAGCGTTATTAATCTAATTTCGTAACGCCAGCTCTCCGTCCTAATAAAACTATGCCTTATTTGTTATGCATCTGCTTGTGTATAATATGTTTATCAGTAGATATGTATTACATGCATATGAACATATAAACATTTTCCTGGTCCTACTACGTTTGCTAGATTTGTAATTTTAATTTGTTTTATTGTATAAGTGGCAGTCCGAGGCTGAACATTAGCGGTTCACCGATGTTCTACTTAATGATGTCGACGCTGGGCCAACACAGCCACCGGATAACGGTCCGGCAGCCCCGCGCCGCGCGCACTTTAAAATAATTCTTGACGCGATTTTGTAACCAATACCGTTATGCGGTTCCGGGCCCGCCGGTGACCTTATTTTTCGGCCGCGCACTCTTTACGATTAAATCTGCTGTTTCTGGCAAGATACCCGTGGTGAATGTAACACGTAGCTCTACAATTTTTAACATTATCATTTAAGGAAAGCTTTTAATGAAGGGATTTACAAGTTTTTTCGCATTTGCAATTACGAATAAATATACATAGTTGTTTACGAACACGAAGCCGGCCGGCGCGGCGCGGCGTGAGTCAGACGAGTTTTGATTGAGCCGATTCCGTGTAGCGTGCGTGGCGGATTTGCCGAACGAAACAGTGTAAATAGCGTATGACGTGAAGAGCGTCGCTCGCGGCTTGTGCGGGGGAATACCACGTCATTCGGGATAATTTCTTCAATTATTGGGTTTCGTATACGCAAAACATTTGATGGTCATGTTTTTCCCACAATGTTATTTCCTCGAGCTCCATTCCATCTTCCAATAAAATATGCAGTAGAGTTCCACCTTATTTGGTAAGTCTATTAAATCATTGTATTGCTAAATCGAACAAATTATCAGTAAATAATTATTCCATGTGATAGACTGATTGTAATCAGAGTTTAATCATTTAAATTAAAATGTAAATAAATAGAACTATTTTAAATATGTATTAACTGACAATATTTTCAATTAAGTAACCCATAACATAATCGTAATATAATTATCTCAGTGCAGGCACATGAGCACCGAGCGGGGCATAAATAATGAAGAAATAGATGATACGCCTTTATATGCTTATGTTAGCGAATGTGACAATGGTATAGAAGTTAAAAAAAATCTGTAGACTCATTGCGTTATATTTTTTTCTCACAATTAGATAGGTAAATGCTTTTAGGTAGGTAGAGAGGCGAGCGCGCAACAGTTGAATCGTGGCAGCGCGTCACGCTGTTATCGCGGGCGCCGACGTCACCGTGTTTACGCGGCAAGGCCGGCGCACGCGCCGCTCTCTGTCTTCCTTGTAATAAGAGTCAGAATGGTGGCACTTCGACAATTACTATCAACATCGAGAAAAGAAAAAACGACCCGCTGTTAAAGTGGTTTTAAACCTCAGATTATTATGGCGATACCGGCTCGCAACTTCAGTAAACAACGTCGATTGCTCTGTTACCCTTGATATTTGCGATTTTAACAAAAAAGCAGTAAAGCGTGTTTTTTTAAGTAAACCGACCACTATTTATTTATGCGTTCATATTTATATACCACCGACAATTATCTGACGGTAGTGATTTAAATGATATCTTGAGGTGAACTTGTATTTTTAGTGTCACAATGTTTAATGCAATTAGTTCAAGCGATAGCCTTTAGCTGTGAACTGTGACCGTTTATGTACAATGTCACTTTTAATTTCAACAAGTTTTAGTGATTTATTAAAACACTTAGACTCGCTTGTTGCATATTTTGAACTTTTGTTTCAGACGAGCCATATATTGGCGCCATTGTGATATCATGACACAAGCGTACCGTAGTAAAGTCGTTAATCATCAAATGCATAGTTACATGATATATAACATTCGTAAAACAAACTCAAAACCATGTACTGCTGCTCTTATACATGTACACTGTACAAGTAACGGTGCTTAGTGTGTCCGAATTTAGTACACGTGCGTGCTTCTGTTGGCTGCGGGCCGGCGACAATTACGTGCCTTGCATGGCTACAGATAGGCTCATGAGTCGCGGGCTCTAGCTAGATTACTTGCTGAATATTTCCTATTTCCATTGAAAGTAAATTACTTAGAATTATTATTATTAATGTAAATTTTTATATAGCAGTAAGATTTGTGTGAATTGTGATTATTTATAGTTAAAGTATATCTTATTTACAGCGGTACTCAAAACAGCTCTTGTAAAAAATAATATAGAGCTACACTTCCATGAGTTGTTTATAAGTTATGCGTCTGTCACGCTGACGTGCATGACGCATGAGTTAGTTACTGACAAACAAATGTATAGGCTTTGTAACCTAATCGTACAGTTAAATGTATCCATAGATTACGAATAAATTCTCTTTAAAAATAAATGCGTGGAATGCAAAGAGCTGACGTTACACAATTGCATAAATTAATTAGTTACTTTCATTATGTTCTTTTGCTAGATAAGGCGTAAGAAACACAATAAATGTTGTAGTTGTCAGCAATAATTTTCCGGAGGCGACTAGAATAATCTCGCCGGCCGGCGCGATAAGTGGCAAGCGGTGGGTCGCATGCGCCGGTTAATGCGTAATTCGGTGTGAGGTTGAGTGCACAGTGCACGATGCACGGCCCACGTGCAGCGGAGGTCAATAGCTCCATGAATACGCACACTGCAGCGGTGCTCTTTCTCGCTGCCGCTACCGCTGCCGATTGTCAAAACCTTTGTCTACGCGCAATGTTGTTGCAATGTCAACAACGACTGCTGCCAACGGCTGAGCGAACGCTCTACATGCATTATATCTGTTGTTCCAAATACATTGTAAATAGAGAAACATTGTCATTGAACTGACTTAAACGAATGTGTGTATATTGAAACGCATTAAGTGATAAACAAACTCTACCTGCTGTATCGTTGAAGTCTACTTATCTTTTAACAATTTATGTTAGTTTATAAAAACTTTTTACTTATTCAATTTATTCTATTTTATAAGTTTAATATACATAATCTATTATTAAAAACCAATACTAATGAAGGTTATATTATTTCTATTGAACTAAGCGTTTTGAATGCAAGTTTTCATAAATGCATAATAGAGGGGTTTAACTAACCTCAGCGGCAGGTGCGTGCACTTGCACACGTAGTTCGTCGGTATCGTGGTCGTGCACCAGGACATCAGCACGCACTTCACGACCATTGTACGTGAGGAACACGCGCTGGCCGGGACGCAACTTCACGCCAGCTAGACCACGAAAACCTGGTCCAATGAGTTCTGCATCACGATATTCGCGAGTCATTTTGCCACCATCGAACCGTACCGTGTATCTGGTATTCGGTGTTAAGTTTATACAATTATTGTTCTCTGGAAATGGGGCGGGAGTTTTGACCGCTTGGATCATACCCGAGAAATATAGTCCGTCATCACCGAGCGCCGCTACGCGCGTTCCTATGATGGATCGCTTAGCGAGCCTCTTGCCGGTCGACATGGTGTTTTTAGTTAGGTCGAGTATATTTATTTTTGCACCACACACTGATTTAGCGCTGTTCGATGGTCCACACTTATTTTAATTCACAAGTTCACTCAGGAATTTCAAATCACCCGACGTACGCGCTTCGCAGGAAAACCGACACAAAATTTTTGAAAATGACGAGAATGTCGATGTGATTCAGTACGCTGGATGCGGTCCGGCTCCTCAAAAGGCCGAAGCTGGACGCTAGTCTCACGAGGAAACATAATACGAGGGCAAGGTCCTCGAGGATCGGGACAAAGGAAAACCCTTTCGCGGCAGTAAACTTCGCACGCAAGTTCGCTGCGGACGACCTTAATAGACACGGTTCAAACGAGAACTGGCGTGCGTGCGGCGCGATACCGGCCGGCCGGCGAGAGGGAGCGGCGACCGCCCGTCTCGCTTCTTTGTTTTGATACTCAGCTGTTTGTGCGAAAGAGACGTAAAGCGCATAAGAAATTGACAGGAACGAAATAGATGCATTCGGCCACACTCGGCCGGCGACCGAGGCTCGGGCAGGCTCGCTATTTTCAGCGGGCGGCAGCCGCCCACGGGCGACATTGAGGCGCGCCGGCACTGTTCGCACGTGGAGTGGAGGAACGCTAACGGGATTGCACAACGCACCTCGCAACTCACCGACTTCGCGCCGGTGCGCTGCTCGCTTGCCGGCTAATGCGTGACACAGTTTCTATTCGGATTTGGGGTCGATTCAAATGTCAAGCAGATGCACCCCACTTATGCAACACTATTAACATGGCCTCGTTAAAACTACCCACAAATTGAATAATCAGTTCAAGCGTCTGAACTTTAAACACGAAAAGTTGCAAACTACGCGCTTTATATACATCCATACATAAATATAGACAGCTCTTTGAGCTGTGTTAAAAAGTCAATGAAAGCTGTAATCGCATTTAAAATTTTAAAGTGTTATGATAATTATGAATGGTTGATTTGAACTGTATCTTTGCATACCTATTTATTGAACAAGTTAAATACAGTTTTCATTCATTAGCACAATGTGTAGTTGTCGTTTTCGGTTTAACGAAAGTGAAAAGAATTTGTCAGTTGCTCGCTAAAACGATATTGATGTCGGTGACGATTTGTCGTGAGCGTGAGGCGATACTTAAGCGAGCAATGTAACTATTGTTATGGTTAAACGAGAACAATGTATCACGATGCTGTTACTCGATCATTATGTTCTATCTGTTACATTAATAAAATAAAAAAAATACATGTTCATTAAAATCAGTGGCGTAACTACAGGGTGGCAAGTCGGCAAAATGCCACGGGCCCCCAGCTGGAAGGGGCCCCCGGTCAGAGGAG
>DWQT01000505.1:0-22108 GCA_018244895.1 Myscelus amystis hages | reverse complement strand
TTAGTCTTACCGTCAACATAAAGAAACTAACTGATATTTTTACCGATGATGACTAAATAAAATAATACTTCTAAAATTCGGCATGAAATTGTACTAGATTTCTATAACTGTAATGTTCAGGCCAAAGTCCATTACTTTTTTGTAAAGTAACCATCGTATTTTACTTATTTCGTTCATATGCTAATTCGAAATGTATTTCTGTAATTATGTTCAAGGTTCGGTAACCTTCTGCGTAACGTTTTAGCGCTGCGTAATTAGCTTTCTGCATAAATTCGGTTCATTTGGGAATATAAAGGGATAAATATTAGATATAATATTCCTTTAATGGATTTAGACAAAATAAGTAAAAGCCACAAAATAGTGGATGGCATGTACATGACATGTTAACAGAGCGATCTTTATAATTCTATTAAAAGTAAAAAACACAAACAAGCTAATTAAAGTTTCTATATAACATGTACGTCTGTTTTGCCCTTTGTTTATCTTCTTTGTCGAATTCACATGAGCGATGCCGTAGGCTGCAGCTTGTTAGAAGAAAAAATGCGAATAAGATGTATGGAGTCATTATTGTCAGACGTAATGATGTGAAATATGAAACTATTTATGTTGGAAGATATTCGTAAAAAAGTCATATTAACTTCGAACTCGTAGTAAGTTACGTGGTAAGTGAGGTGGTCGAGTACTCTCGTCTCTATTAGGTACGGTAGTCGGTACCTATCTCTTTATGAACTAGACAACCATAAATTTAATATGGTGTTTTTGCGCGACTCTTTCCATAAGTCTATAAGTGTTATAAAGAGATTAAATTTCGACAAGCCAATGAAAATCAACGTGTTATTATAACTAAATATTAAGTGGTAGCAAAGATCGTAAGGTATTGCCACTTTTTCTAAGGAGGATTAATAATAATGTATCGATAATTATGCCGGCGCCGAAAGTAATTTTGTAAACGTACTTAAATTTTATCACAACCTAGTCCTCATTAAGGAACAATGCGAAAGACGTTTTCAATTTTTATTGTCACAAAAGCATGCGGTATCGTAAGTGGGTGGGCACTACAGACTCCGGACAGCTTGAACCAACGTTAAACAAAAACCTCTCCTTGTTTTAAAAGTGCACGTCGAGTAAAAAAGAAAATTCAACAACACGCGTTAATAAGGAAATATTGTTGATGTTACTTATTGTTAGAGATCCTTATTATGTTATTTATTAGTGGGTTGTTGTTGGTGTTGAATATGACGACAAATACTCGTAACTTACATGCAGGCTATCCGAGGACCAGTTACTGAAAGCATTTTATTACTTTCAAATATCAAATTTGAATCTGGATAGCATTCCATAATTTACGGGCGAGGTGTGTTGTTTACATACAAAATTAGCATCTAAAAATATGATACGTAGAAACGATATTTGGATCCCAATACAATACTGACGATAACACATGGGCGGGCTGAACAATTACACACAGAAGCAGCGAGTAGCATTTTTGGGCTGCGTTTCATTTCAGAATTTACAGATTATCAGAATCGAATTTACACCTACCTCATATATTTAGCTTCAGCTTGATTCGCAATCATGGGCGCACCTCAACTCAATTGCTTGCTTGCTTACTTATATCAATGACTGCGTTGGCTGGTCCGATGCTATCATTCGGGGAGACTCGGTGGAAAATTAAATGGGTGCCCGACGCAAAACGCGTTCCGTTTCTCACATCGACGAGTTTTATGCCTTTTCATGGACATCGGTGCATGCGACGGCTATCGATGGATAAAAAATGGGTTGGTTTCAAAATAGGTACAACAAATTGACTTTAACGTTGTTTTTCAGGTAACACAGTATGATTATTATCATCATTTTTAGAAATTGTATGTAAGTTTAATTTGATAATATTAACAAATGGATTAAAGTCCATTTAATTACAACTTCATAATCTTATATCATTTTGTATTTACAATATATTATATACATTTGTATCTGTGCCAAGATTGTGCATACGTTTATCAGCTAAGAAAGTAATATATTTGTGAGATAGAAACAGATCATTATGACTCGCAAGCTTCAAGCAAGTAAGCCAGAAACGGCAAATGGTCTGAGATAATATGATCTCACAAACAATGAATAAAGCTCCTCATTTATCTTAGGAACCACAGAGGGAAAAATTCTAACGGTTATCTTGTTATGAAGAATTAAAGATTTGTGAGGCAATAAATCGTAACATAGTATTTTTATGTCCAATTTTTTTATATATGTAGTTACATCAATTGAAATGAACACAATGCTACATTACTATCCATGCAGTTATCCTGTGCGGTTGGTAAAATCTGAAGTGGTTACTAGGAACGAACGAATATCACCTCAGTTACCATTTCAGAACAACTATGGCTTATCTTAAAGTCTCTATAGACTTGTTGTGTATGGATACATACCTAAATTAAATATTCTCTTTGACTATTGAATTCTGTATGTGCTGTTGTTTCTGACTTGATAATACACACAGAACAGCACAGAGCTGATTATTTGCAGCCCAAATAAATACATTCTCCTTTGAGAGAATTAGTTGTTACGATAATATTAGAATATTTATATTCATTTTCTTAATCAATGGGGCGCAGACAATTTTAGATGAGCTGAGGTTCAAGTAATCATAGATACGGATATTACGTTAAGATCCAAAGCGAAGTTCGTAATGCAAACATAATTACTGAAAACTGTTATTATTGTTATTCGGGTATAAATTGAATTGTTGCTTAAGTTTATTCAGACGAGGTTACTACACTCAATTGGGGTCTTGATTAAACTAAACAATGTTGTTGCTTTACAATTATTCTCGATAGGCCCGCCCTATAAGGGCCATGTCTTATAGCTGACTAAAAACTGTGCGAGAATGAAAGGACGCCGACTGCATCCATTGCTACCAATTCATACCATCAATTCATATTTCTTGTATGTATATAAGTATAAATATCATTTTTGTATCACTTCATTTCTATATTAATGATTATATTTTATAACAGAGAAGAAAAACGTCTTAAGTAGGTATAATTTTTATTTCTGGAAGTTCATAATATGTTCTTTTGCTTAAGTCTTTTCAAATTTACTCAGGAACTCAGGATGGTGAAACATGACCTGGACTTTTGTCATTCGGAGGGGAGATGGATGTCCAGTAGTAGAGCGATATAAGATCTGATGATGAATATATCTTTCAAAATCGTATTAATGGGCTGGTTCGTTGAAAGCTACCTTTATGACATTTTCCTTATGTGTGTCTTTCCTATTATATGTCTGATGCAAGCAGACTATTTTATTCTTTCGGAGTTGATATTAGGAACGACGTAGAAAATAGTATATTTTCTTGCAGTAAATTGTATTGTTCTATGTTATAAAATCTCAATACCAAGTCTTAAAGAGCTACAGGAAAATTTCACTTGGTAAATTGTTTTTAAGAAATATCTTAATTAGCTTTAAGTTTTGGAGATTCGATAAATAAACATATCTATAGGTAAAAATGGAAATATTCAATGTGCCCTAAGCTATAATTAATGAAAATCTAAAAATATCAAATTGTTTTACACATAACAAAACTTATATTAGATCGGTTGCCATAATTCCATTGCAACATTCTTTTTAATTGTGTTAAGTACGTGACCTATGTACCTCAATTATTTTCGTCCGTTCTGTTAATTAATTATATTTTAACGAGTAATATTTCGGAGCGGTCTGTTTTTGCAAACCAAATTGCTAGAGTAGTTACAATTAAAGGCCGTGAAGCGGAAACTTCATTTATATTTACTAATTGTATTTTTCAATTTCGTTTGAATTTATATAGATTTGACTTAGATATTTAAATAACGCTCGGGAAAAATGTTAATTGGAGTTTCGTTAATTATTGGTGTAATTATATTTATAATGAAATAAAAACAAATTAATTAACAAACTTGAATTTTAAAAGTATTTCATGAACTTGTATTCAGAGTAAACTTGCGGAAAGAGCACTTACATAAATATATATTTACGAAAATTATGATGTTCCAGTTATGGTTAGCAAAATATTAAGGTAAAAAAGGCCTCACAAATTAAATGTTATGGCTGTTGAAATATGCTCTAACATTAAGTACTTTTTGAGATTAGATTTATATGTTTAACGTGCAGGTCTCGTGTTGAAACATTTATTAATCTGTATCGAAAGAGTAAATGTTTCCATTATTTTGTGCTAACCTTTCATCTTAATGTAATCGGAAAATGAAAGAGTAGAGGTATCCTTTGCGAAGATTCCTGGAAGTTTCTTAGGTCCCTTTGAGGGAACAATTAATCAATTAATATTTCCCTCGAAATCCTTGTTTTATATTGCTTGTTTTTATTATATTCTTATCATTCATGTAGAATTTGTAATAATTTCCTTCTTTAACTACGTATTGTTAATATCGAATGAGTTTGAACGACGTTGGAAAGTACGACAGCATTTAGTTATATTATTAACAGTAAGCGAAGATTGAAACATTAAAAAAAATCCTTTACAAAATTAAAGAAAATTTTCCTGTAGAAATCCTGTAACAATATTTGAGTTTAATCAACGCAAAACGATACAGCGTTATTTACATGTAATTTGTATAAATGTAAAATAAAAGGGCAATCGTTCTTTAGGTATGAAAGCTGAATATATTCCGGGAGCATAATCTACGTTGTTAATTTACGAAATGAGGTTAAACGGGTATTCCTCTTCAAATATTTATTCAATGTGAAAGATGAAATGTGTGCCCACCGCCTTTGTTGAATAATTTATGTTTTATTTCTCATACAATCTCTCTGACGTCCTAAATATGCACGGTCTATGAGCCCCGGGCAATCCGTTTTTATACATGAAAGCTTGCAGTAGTTTCGTTAGAGACATTTAAGCGGTGTCAAGTTCTAATAATTTATACGGAGTGACTCATACAGTTGTTGGCAGTTACCGTCGTGTGTGAGCAAAATTGTTGCCCCATAATAATGAATGTCATATTGTTTCTTTTGATGATTATCATCGTAATGTGTTAAAATTTACAGTTTCTCGGAACTCTCGTCACCTAATGTACAGAAGAAGATTCGAAATCGAAACTATTGCTTCATAAAATGAATGTTTGAAATGTCTAATAAAGCCAATTTACAGAACTGTTTTTTTTATTGTGCTATTCACATAAAATGCGATGTTTTCAGAAATCGAAGAATATTTATTATGAAAACCAATAAAAACGTACATGTTAAGATTAATAAGGGAAAAAGAACACTTTGATAAGATTGTACATTAAAGTATAAGAAAAGAGAACTGTCCATGAATATTTAACGTACCTAACTGTACAGTGGCCATCAACAGATTATTCTCTGAAGCGGAGAACCGTTTTTTAAAATTTCAATTGAAATGTGAACAAGGGCAAAGTGCGCTGAAGGTTCATAATGCCTCTCTTCAGCGGAGGGCCTGACCGTGGCTACTTCGACAGCTTAGCATTCGAACGTCGGGCGCATTCGATAAACAGAAGCGTTTTATCTTTGTGACGGAAAATTAAGCACCTTTATGGACAATAAATAGAACATCTTTTTTGAAACACTCAAGTTTAGGTAGACTACCTAAGTATAGTATATCTAACTATAGTAAGAACGATTAACGGAAAGGCTATGTTCAGCTCTGATACTACCCTACTAGGAATGTATGGTAATCTACGCCTGGAAGTTGCATGATAGAATGAAAAAAAGTATATAAATATTTATAAAAGTAGAAATGGACGTTATAGAAACTATTTACAATTATATACATATTATTATTTATGATAAACTTAACTCTCATAACCTATACCAAACAGCAAGTTTCGCCCATTCAACCTCTTACCACTGGCCACCGAATGAAAAGTCGTTTAAAGCTTCAAAATAGGCTTTTAAAAAGTCTAGTGCGTTTATATTAATGCCGACGAGAATATTCCAGTACTTTAATTATAACATTTTACATAGTTTGAAAAAGTTTAAGCGTTTGTATCTATTGATATAAAAAGGTAATTAACTTGAGACTGATGTGAAAAGTTGTTTAGCTGAGAAAATGTTATTTAGAACTGTAATTGCTTAGTCTCAGGAAAGTTAATTACGTTATAGAAAAAAAACTTTATTAAATATTATAATTACACTTTAAAAAAATTAATTACGTGGTTTATAATAAAATAACTATGAAGATATCTAGGAGTATCCAATGCAGTTGGAAAAATAGCAAAGGTATTTGCATTTTTTTCTAAGGACAAAACTTCTCATTATAAATGGTTTAATAATCAGTCAAAATAATTATTAATATCGTCCAGTTAAATATTCTTCATCAACATCAAAATATTTTTATAATAACATCCACAAAATTGTCTACCTTTTTCGATACAAATAATAATATTGTCAAGCTATAACATATTTTATACGTAACTACTGATTTTATACATATTAGGATACTAAAACGCAAAATTGCCAAGCAGAAGTGGTTTTGAAAGTATGATATTGCGGCCTATGAGGAGCGCAATACCGGGAGGCCTTTTGACCTTTTTTATTGTACTTTATTGGAAGTCGATCCTTAAGCGGTCGTCAAACAAACTTAAATAAGGGTGTTTTTTGAAAGAATTCGGACCTTGAGACTGTAAAAAGCTATAGCATAAGGTGATGCTATTGTGTCGCTAGACGGTACTATTCACGCCTCTCGATCGTAAACTGGAACGATGTGATATCAAACGCAGTTCATCGACAGAAGGGTCGCAGACGAATTTACTTCTATACATATCGACGGTGGAGAGGAAAAAGTTACTAAGCGCATTATTGCTAATTTTACAACAGAGGCGTTTATACATTTATTTTTACTAAGAAAAATCGTAGAGAACGCTATTAGAGGTATTTGAAAAAATCAATCAATCCTTGAATTTTTTCAAATACCTCTCATAAGCAATTTTCTACAATTTTTCTTAGAAAAAATAAATGTATAAACAGCTCTGTTGTAAAATTAGCAACATGGCGCTTAGTAACTTTTTCCTTTCCACCGTTGATATGTATATTGAATGTATCTATGTATGTTTATCTGCTGTTTGTTAACCATAGGCTTAGCTTAGTTTTGGATCAGATGGCGGTGTGAGGCTATCCTAGGTAGGTAGTTCCAACTATTTCAGTAAATAAAATAATTCTTAGTTCGTGCTGTCATATTATTATGGCCACAACAGCTTGGTTTGCATATGCATGACAAACAGATATTTCCAGTTAGTATGCATAGAGATGGGAATCTCAATTCACAACTTGCTGACATAACAATTTTCATTGACTAGGTCGAGGGTATGGAACACATAAAATAGTGCATAAATAAAACCAACAGATACAAAACAGTCCACAACTGTGGCACAAATTGATTTATTTCTCTCTCACAAAGTCACACATGAAGCAACTCCATTTAGGTTAATTCCATAAATTGCCGTATATTATCCAAATATGAACTATAAAATTGCTTTATGTACTTATAACTCCCTTAATATTGCAATTATTTATTCATATTTTCAATCTGTTAATACAATTTTATGAATGGACTAACCGTACAACTCAGTGGTCTCTAAATTAGTCTAGTTATTCAAATTTATGACATTTGTTCAAATGTTACTGCTTGAAACTAAAGAATTATCCAGTTTTGAGAATCCAAATAACTTACAACCACTAAGTTCACTAAGTCAACATATCTTTTTAGTTAATTACACATTATAAGGAATTCTAAATGAGTGAGAACCAATTTTGTGCACATCACCATTTCCGATACATAAAACTCAAGGAATGATCTTTTAGTTTCTATTTTGTATTGTATAACATTTTTGTATTACGATATTATTAGAAATTTTCAACAAGTGAACAGACACTATAGTTGCTTATGTACAAATATAATTATGATTATGTTCATCTCTCACATAGCGACAAGTGTTTATTTATTGCATATTAACTATTTGAAGGGCACACATAAAATTGTGTGCTATTCAAAGTATTTTTTTTTTTAAATAAGAAGGCAACATTTTGTAAATAAACATTTAACGTTAACAATAAATTTAAAACAACTATGCCAATATAACAGTAAATTGTGTGATTGTCGAATACATTGCAGTACAATGTTTGTCAGTTAAAGCACAAGTCCAAATCTTGCACAATGCGTGGCCGTGTTACTTTTGTCACTGTTTCGTTAAATGTTTCATGTAGTGTGAATTTGCCGAAAGTTGCAGTTTTGTTATTAAGTCCCTTTGATAGATAGGAAGTGCATGTACTAGGCAGCTGTTTCCACCTCCATTGCTTCTTCAGTGCCAGTTTTCTTTTTCTTCTTCTTATTGGACTTTGCAGATGAGTTGAGGAGGGCCTGCGATATATATTGTCAATTTAAATAGAGCCTTTGGAACATAACAATGAAAAGAGCAATGGTAATGTTAATACAAATGTTGTAATGGTTCAAACTGAACCGTCACCTTGACAATTCAGCTCAAAAAGATTACAGTGATATACCCTGCGCTTGTTCAAAACAAACTATTTATGAGGATATTTTGAAAGATACCAGGGAACAAGAGCTCATATAAAAATAAATCATACTCATAATCAATCATAATATCACAATATTCTCAAAACATTGGTAAAGTATTTAGCTTAGCTTCATAGTATTATTGCATAGAATTCACCCACATGACTTTCGCCAGTCAATTCAAACACACTTACATTGACTTCAGGGTCTTTGATGGAGCGATCACTTTTGCACTGACTCTTGTCGAACGGCAGACCGGTTATACGATGCGTGCCGCTGGGTAGCAGCAGAGCTGTGAACTTGAACTGCGCCACCAATTCACCTGGACGTTCATACAGCACCTGAGGAATTTTAATGTAAGGCTTTGTAAATAAAACAAAGCTGTATACAATTTAAAAGATATGTGAATCACATTAATAATCGTATGTTACCGTAAAAGGTTCAATTAGTTTATGATTGACACACTCCACAATGCCTAGTCTTGCACTGGTCTCTTTGTCAAAACTGCGCAGGTTGAAGGGCATTGAGCCATGTTTATTGCGGACCTGTGGAAATAAAAGAAATCAACATGCAAGATAACATTTAACGACAATGAATTAATAATAATTTAATGTGTATAAATAGCTGTATTAACAAACTTCCTGTGCCTGCGTGTGCCAATATTTTAGTGGCATTGTAACTAAAACAATATTACATCAACATTCATTTAGCATTGTGACAGCAGCAACAAATATATATGGGACTCACCTCACTGTAAAACATTCTGGATGCTTTCAACTTAAGCTGGTATACTTCGTCTGTTTTCTTATAAATTGTACACCGGGTGTCCATTTCGCGGCCCTACAATTATAACAATAAATTAATGTACATAAAGTACATAATTGATTTAGCAATTGAACCAACTATAAATTAGATCCTTAAAATTGTCAGTAAAATTCTCACTGAAATACAATGTGTTATTCCAGTGAGAAATACCACTATTTTTCTATACCCTGAGCACTGCCAGACAAGTTTGATATAACTTACCTGGAAAGAATTCAGGGCTAATACGAAATTATATTAATTTTGCAGATTTTTGCAGAGAATTTTCATTTATGGTTTATAACAAATTCATTGTATTGCTAAAAAATATAAATTGGTATTGTTACATAGCAGTTACTGAACTTTGCCAGTGCTATTCAACATATTTAAACTTGGAACATATGGGTTTGAAAACAATCTACATTACAATAATGAAGTAAAATCCTGGTATCTTCAATATTACGGGAATATCTGAATAGAATCAATAGCAAAGCATACATACCACCCCTTCTCCAGTACTAATGAGGACGTCCATCGCATAAACTTCGTACGTCTCGAATGTGGCCTTCTCATGTTCTTTCCTCTGAAGCTCTGAAGGGTTCTGTATTATGCTCTTCTCTCCATCAATACGGAACTGCTTCAGTTGGTGTGACAGCATACCTTCAATTGCTTTACACCCATAATCTGAACTAATCTTTTGAAGGACATCCGTTATTGCATAATTCTAAAAGAACACACAAACACAATGTATCTCTGAACACTGAATACATATTTTACAATTAAAGCTTGTAACAGTTTATTAAGTAGTTATAATTCTATTACACACATACATAACTATCACGCCAGGTCTCTAACGGAATAGACAGAAAGCACCGAGTGCCAAATATCTCTGTCCTTACAAACCTGTAGTGCTTTCATTTATTAATAATCATTAGAAGTAGAAAAATGATATTACCTCATTACCTGGCCGCAGCAGCCTCAAGGCGGCTTCACTGGCCAGATGGGCTGCGAGGAGTACATCGGCAGCTCTCCCAGTGACCTCTCCACCACCGACCGCAACTGTGTGTGCCACAACCGCTATGAAACCATCAATATGTGCACCCAGGTCACTACAACAAAACGCTAATGCAACATTCTCGTATACATAAAGTAACAAGCTGTCATGAATCGTGAGTACTACATAAATTCAGAGCAAATTCAAATGACAAACACACGTTGAACCAAACCATTCTTAATCAATAAAGCAGCGGGCGAACTACCCAATTTATAATACCTATAAAAATATGCTAAGCATATAATAAGCCAAGTGACTTTTTGACATATAATAATGAAGCTCTATGTTACACTGATGCCAAAGGAACTTGGTAATAAGCGAAATCAAAAAAATATAACCTCGACGCTACTACTTACATCTTAGCGAGATCTCCCTGTTTCAGAATGTAATCAGCTTCACTAGGTATGGGTGAGAAATGACATATACAATTGTTGACAGAGACACATGTTGAAAACGCAATCCCTTTTTTAGAGTCCTTTTCCTTTTTGAATACCTTAGAAGTCTCTTCTAGAATCAATTTGTCGCCGAACTCGCATATCTCACGCGCAGACGCGTCGGGTACGCATTTTGCAATCACTTGCTCTAGAACACCTGTAACAAGGAAGTTAGGATCGTTAAACAGGTGATTGGTTATAAATATGCCCGGAAACTTAAATAACTTGGCATCGTTAGCGGCACCACATTGTCCGCATGGCGATGACACGCGTCCAGCCAACGTATACTCGTCATAACTTACGCAGAATTGCACAAATAACTTTGAATTTACAATATAAAGTATTATATAAAGAAACTTACGATTGACAATTTGCCCCGCTAACTTATACTTGGTGACCACCAAGTCTTCTGCAATCGTTTTTTCCACTTCTTTATCGTCGGCCATTTCTAAAATTCTGATTTTGGTTTGGTTAGGATGATGGCGCTGGCTGTTGACTGTTGGTTGGTTAGTTCAATGACTTGAATGTCAGTCACGTGACCATGACGATAATACATAAAAAATAGCGGGAAAGATTGCATGCATCCTAACAATTTACTATTCATAAATTACGCACTTTTATGAATAACCGGGATATATTTTTTTGTATGATAATTGCATTTAGTAACCTAAATTATATTTTATGGACTTACTTCCATGGAACGTTTACTTTAGACTCTATTTCCGATAGTATAATTTGTGAAAAAATATTACATTTATAACTTATTAAATATGAAATAGCGTATTGTGATTTGAAAGAATTGCTTGTTGTACTTTAAAGGTAAATGATATTGTACTTAATATCAGACTAATCAAAGGTTAATTAATAATTATTTAATTTACGGCCATGTCACACGTTTCAAATAGCAATTTTTTTTTTCAACTATTTATGAAAGTTTTGTGATATCTATGATTGTTGGTTTTCAATTGTCAATAAGAAAAGTGACATCAATCATTGTCAAATTGTCATCTAAAAATCTAACCTATAAAATGTATTGCCGTAGTAAGTAAATGCTAACTTCCATAAAAAATAATAAACACTACGACTTTAAAGATATATAATACTGTACAGATATCAGCAATTTGCAGCATGGATTATGAATATGAACAATCAAGCGAGATTGAAGCGTTAGATTCTATTTATTATGGTGATATGCAAAGTAGGTATAGTCATGTAAATGTTATTTAAAAATGTTATTGCATGGTAGCTTAATTAGTGGATAAACTTTCAGTACTGGAAAGGAAGCCTATTCTAAAATTTTCAATACCGATAAAGTCCGAACGCTTTGACGACGGTGACGGGCTGGCGTGTAGATTGGTGTTTACTTATACCCCTAAATATCCCGACGAGTTGCCGGTCGTTGAAATCGACAATGAAGAGAATTTCGACGACGTCGTCGATAAAAATGAACTTCTCACATATTTGACTGAGCAGGTAATTTTTAGTATAGTTTTGTAATGACCAATATGATATCAATTTCTATGTGATATAAAGTCAGTTAAATGGTATAAATTTCATAAAGTTTCATAACAGTCTAATAGATATGTCAGTCGTTAAATTGTATCATTTACATCAATTTAAGGGAGAGGAGAACCTTGGTATGGTGATGGTGTTCACACTAGTGTCATCAGGACAGGAGTGGCTCAATGACAAGTGGGATGCAGTCAAGAAAGAGAGAGAAGAACAGCTGTTGGTAAAGAAAAAGGCCGAAGAGGAGGCAGAATTGGTAAGTTGGCATTGATTACTTATTATTGCTTTTCTAAATATGTTTATGGATACAAAATTTAGACAGTGGAGGCGATATTTAGGGCCACATTTAATAGGCCTATAGGGCTGTGAAATAAGGTCCAATAGACAGGTTGACCATAAACGTGTAGGAGACAAAAAAGCAGTGTGTCATCCAACATGGATATTTTGTGTTCCCTGTTCTGGTCATATCATACCAAGTGTTTCATATTTAAAATATTCCATTCCTAATTCTTCTAGTTTTTTTTTATTAAAAAAAAAAATAAAATATGTTACTTTTAATAAGATTGGTGAGGCATTGGATATTAAACAGTTATTATTTTTATTCAGAAAAGATTTGAAGGTACTAGAGTTACAGTAGAATCATTCTTGGCATGGAGGAAGCAATTTGAAATTGATATGGGCATCCCCGCTAAGAGAGAAAAGGAGGCAAAAGATAAAAATAAGCTCACCGGCAAAGAACTGTTCCTCAGAGACACAACACTCAATGAATCAGACTTGAAGTTTCTGGAGGATGGTGAGTTTGAATCCACGATTCCATTTTAAGGTTTATTATTGGTGTTAAGAATGTAATAGAACCACAAGGTTTTTCTTGAAATATAAAATGTATTTGTGTTAAATGTTTAATAGTAGATTGGCTGCAATACTTTTATGTGTATTACTGGGGATAAATCTGCAAAGGGCATGAAGTATGCTAGACAATAACAGATAAATAAATTAATTTATGTTACACTCAAGCAAAATAAAGGTAAAAAGAAGGTGCGGCAGGTTCATATGCCAACACTAACAGAAATAGAATAAAATATAAATATATATTATACATAAGAATTAATTCGAGGTGTAGTAGGTGTGTCTGTTAAATTGTATTTGAACTTTTGAAGTGTTCTTACACTTCATTCACACTTAATAATTATTTTTATTTTGTGAGGGTCTGGTGTTGACTGCAATCTCGATTTCAATCCAGCGATTTTAAGTATAGCTGTGTACTAAGATGAATGAGAAAAAAATCTATTTATCCATTCTTCGAAGAGCTGGTTGCATCTGAAATTTTATAACTTGATCAATAATATAAATATATTCTAGGTGACGCTGTCAAAGTGGATGAATCACTTTTCCAAGATTTGGACGACCTCGATATATCGGATGAGGACGATGAAGACTATGTTCCAGGGCAAAGTGGCAGTGAGAGTGATTAGAACACATAGTTGTTTTGATAAGGAATGGCGGGTGTGTGGAGTTGGTGAGTTAATCTTTATATTGAGACTAGCAATGATGGCAACATTACGTCTTGAGAAATGAAATTGACAACTATAATAGGCTGTGTCTATGAATGTTACAATTATAAGCTAATTTTATAGAGTGATTTCCTAGAAATAAACATTGGTATTCTATAAGATTGTAGTTGAGCATAATATTAAAGTTACACCGATAACCCATTCATGTTGATTTGAATTGCTAGTTCAGTTAATACAGACAATGGAACTCTGCAGTGATAAGGTTGGCAGAATTGACATTGCCAACATTTTAAGACTAATTACTTATATCATTATTATAACAGAAAGGCAAGAAAATTAAATGCAGGTCCATGTCATAAAGTGATACCGCTATACAAAACTGTACTAACTAATATTGTACTTGTTATCTTGAAATTTTCGGTTAGTCTGGATTATGTGTGTGGTTGTATTCAAATATTAATAATCAAATTAAGAAGTGATAAATATATTTCGATGGGTTACAGTTGAAAAGGTGCAAATACATATGAACAGGGCAATTTTTTGCTTCACTATTTGGAAATCTATAATTAACCATGTTGAAAGTTTTAATTATGGTTATTATATTTTTGAGAAATTATTGTTATATTGTTGCTCTGTTAAAATTACCCAATAAAATTTAGATTGGTTTTTTGTCATGAGTGTAGAGCTCTTACAGAACTACTGCCATATTTTTATTATATTTAATCTGTATTTTATCTTGTTGTACATTTGGAATTTTCATTAGTTTACGCCAACTGAGTTAGATAATACAGATTGTGTTACCATATTTAGGAAGAACACTTTTTCTGTGAACGGTAATTCGCATACAGGCCTGTAGATTCGTCGTGAAGCATTTAATTTTAGTTCATTATCTATATTCATATTCTTCACTACGCTTACAAAATATGAATGGGGAAAAATAACATCTAGGAAATCCTTTTTAACTAGATCACACTAAATCCAATCAACTAATATCTCCCAAACGAGATCCAAGCGCATTGACAGTGTTGTTTATAGGCTAGTGACACATATATTTCAGTGGTGAGCAGGGTGGAATTGTTAAATCAAGTCGCTTATAAAAATGTTTAAACTTTTTGGATTGCTTATTCCGAATTGGAAAAACATTTAATATGTCTCAGTGTAGTAAAAAAATACTAAAATTGCTTTTAGATAAGTTAGGTAGATAAAAATATATCTGTTATCATATTTTAGACATTACCTGTTAGATTGAAAGTTAATGAACTATCGGAAAGTGTGATGCATTATTTTATTTCATTATCAAATCAAGCGACCTCAATGGAAGGGTATTATAAAATATGCAACCTCAATATCTGATTCTAAATATGTGTAGTTTTTCATCAGGAATGCCCGAGAGCTAGAGTATTTTGTTTTTGAATGGCGTATAGATTGTGTATTGTCAGGTAAAAACCGAGTTGCTGGATTAATAGTTATTCATATTTAGCGAAGAAATTTTGAAATATATTGTAAATACAAACTAGCCAACCCAAATATTTAAAGCCCAACCCTACAGTGGGAGGCTGCCAGTATGCTATCACTGCTTTCATAAGTAAAAGTAACCGTAAATCAACAATTGATTTTGTGGTAACTTGATATAGTTGTCATCAATACTGGTCTACCGCAGGTGCGGCCGATTTACAAGGAGTTAAAATATTCCGGTTTAAACATGTGCTTGTCAATAGTTATGTTTTTTTTTTTTTTATATTAAAACTGTTTTATTTTTATTTGGAGAATATTTTTATTTACATTTTCTATAAGTGGTATTTACAACCGACAAATGAAATACTATCGTACGTGAAAAATCATTCCGATACATATTTTAACATCGACTTAAGACCAATAATTAGCAAACAATTAGAACGATTTAAGCGAACTTAACTAAATTTGACCTACACAACATCAATATTTTATTATAAGTACAATTAATTAAATAATATTATTACATTCAATAGAAATACCACATCACATATATTTTAAAAAGTGCAGTCTCAAAGAAACGTGTGTCAAAGCAAGGAACGATAATATCTCTTGTTACTTAACATTCTAATGATAACTAATTAATTAACCACAGATATGTACGTTACTAGAAAAGAACTTCACACATTTTAGACTCCGCTCACACCTATAGATTCATTACCATCGAATATTGACAAGTACCTACACTAAGTTATATAGTCATAATATCATAAACATTATACCTACAGCCTCATTTATACAGTGTAAATTATAAACAGTAGGTAGCTACAGTAGGTAGCTAAATTGATATAACCACTCATTTGTTGATACCTCTCACGCTACTTGTCATACATCCATTAAAGATTCCATAGGTTTGAACAGAGTTTTGGACATACATACATTTAATTCAAGCATTCATTATTCGCTGCACAAACATCATTGAGTTCATTTCCAGATATTAAAAAATAATACGTATTTTAAGCATTTCCACATGGTCACAAAGATAACAACACAGTATGTCACATTATAAAACAACGATTACATTTATATTAACAACTCTATTTATATAAACACACAGTACAACAACAATTGAATGGATCATTAATTTAAAAATGTGTTTCTTTAAAACTTTAACATTAAAAAACATTTATTAATATCGCATTATTTAACACACATATGCACGACATGGAGTAGAGAAAGTATATTTAATCCTAAAACGTATTCTAAACAGCGAACTATAAAAATATTAGACCAAAAGAGCCTGCAAACTAGGCCTAATGTACGAAAACAAAAACACGTTACGAACAGAGGAACTGATCTTCATAAGAGACAAACGATAACCATAGTATATGTGAACATTCTTATAAGATAACATTTAAGAGCAAAATAACACTAGTACGCGGCGCTCGTAAGTAGAGCACTAAACAACAATTAATGCGGCATCGGACACCGAATTTATAAATGTGTGTGTGTGTGTTGTATTGGCCGCCATATTTGTATGTGTTTACGTAACAACAATTAGCGGCACCGGACGTCAAATATGTAGAGCGCATTGATAGCATCGCCTGTATTGGTTTACGAAACAACAATTACGAATTTCAGATAGTTGCAGAGCGGCGAATCAGTACTCACTCATTTGTTTTTTACTTCATGTAATGTAAGGTTGTACGGGAGAACAGAATTGTCTACAATATTAATTTATATGATAAATAATTACAATATTACTTTTACAGCTATAGGCCTATATCTTTACCGATTTTTCATTATACATGATATTTAGTACCCATGTAATCGTATTACATTCGATATAGTATTGAATATTTAAAACATGATTGTTTCCTGCTGATGGACCCAATATTACCGATGTCTTAGTTTCGTCCGCCGGCATTGAGACTTATTGAATTTATTATTTTACAACGCTACCTATCTAAGCCCGTGTAAAAAATATTTGTAGACGAGTGAATTTGTATTTCACGAAATATCTAAGATAATTAGTTTAGGTAAAGCGTATATTCAGCGGCGCATTTAACATTAATTAACTACTACAAAGATCGAGTGCCGGATTCGAATCGACCGATCTCTATTACGTTACATCTAACACATCTGCAGTATTTTCTAAACAATTATAATTAAGCGCAACACACTTGGTTTAGCGTTCGACGGGTGCGCAGTACCACAGGTGCGGTTGCACTGATTCCGAAGCCTTTAGTTGAGGAAATTGATTCTTGTGCTGTGGAAGTTGAAGATAATAACACTTTGATAACTGTAACAGCGTCCTATGAGATCGCGCCGCGTCGCGCGGTCACAGTCCACTGCGGTTGTAGAAGCCGTACGAGCGCAGCTTTCTCCTGTGAGCGACGGCCGTTGCTCATTTGAGCCGCTGCGTCACGTTGGCCAGCGCGACCGCGAACGCCTGCACGGCGGAGAACGGGTACTGGAAGTCGAGGGTGTAGGCGTTGCCGTCGATGCGCCCGAACTGCATCACCTGGGGACGAACACGTTCGGTTGTAATAGTAATAAGAGTAAATATAATAAATACACTGTTCAAGTGTGGAAAGGTCTTTACAGCTGTTCCTTATTCAGGTTTGAAGCGGAAATTATTGTATTTCTTTTTCTCATCGTATATATGTATGTATTTCTTGTATGCGTGTGCATGTCACTGAACTCCTCCCAGACGACTGGACCGATTTTGATTAAATTTCTTGTGTGTTCAAGGGAACTTGAGAATGGTTTAGATTCACAATTTGGTCCACTGGAAAGAAGTTTTTAACAGAATTTTTTTTAAAAGTTAATTTTTAATCCGACAGACTGCGCTAGCATCGCAGTGTCAAATATTAAATGAACGTTTAGAAGTCGTTTATACGTTTGCGGGGACAGCTTTTATGTTGATAAAATGGGTGCTAGATAGACCTGCTTCCCGTGGTATTCGATCTGGAAGTTCTTGGCGGACTCCTGCGTGACGCGGCCGCCGAAGTCGAGCTGGTACACCTGGCTGTTCTCGTTCCACATGGGCGCCTTGTTGTGCATCACGAGCTGGCGCCGCGCGCCGCGCGCCTCGCCCGCGCCCGCGCCGCTCGCCGCCGCCGCGCTCAGGTTGCCTCCGGCGCGTTTTAGCTGACACATGTCATTCATTTAGTATTCATATCTGCCTACAAATCGTTGTATAATATTTTACTAATAACACCAGTACCGGTATCCTGTTGCGCCGGGGATGTTTTTTTAGCGAAATTTCATTTGATGATATAAAATTCTCCAATCCGGCTCGAAGGATCCAAAATATTTTTTTCAGATGGGGATTAGTATAATTTACTGTTTTCAATATACGCTTGACACGTATAATGATTATATTTATGTATTTGAATGATGCATTAGTTTATCAATTTAATTAATAGCTTTTCAGACCTTGTTCCTAAGCTGTGCCTTCTGGAAGCTTTCCAAGTCGCGGTAGTTCTTGCTGTTGACCTCGCTGTAGCCGCCGCCGTTTGAATACTCGTCGTCGGAGCTCTCCGAAGGTTTCTTGTTTCGGCGGCGGTTTAACAATGGAGAGTTGAGCAGTTGTCTGCGATGAATTCACACAACATTACACGCTATTGTTGATAGTATGAAAACTTTGTTTAAATGTCCTGTACAATTCTTATATGTCGGGTAACAATGTGTTAGAATCAGATCAGATCTCAGAAGAAGTCAGTAGAAGTCAATGTCGCCTGAAACATCAGTAAACCCGGGATGAAGTTAACATAGGAAATTATGATCTTTGCAATACCTTATGGGCGAAGCTGAGGAGTACCGCGGTCGGCGCTTGGGGGGCGCGGGCTGCGAGCGCGCGGGCCGCGGCGACGTGGGCGCCGAGCTGCTCTCCCGCGCCGCGCCGCCCACCTTGCCCGCGCCGGCCCCCTCCCCCGGGGGCCCCGCCGCTCCCCCGCCGACGCCGCGCGACGCCCGCGACGCCAGCAGCCGCAGGGCGAGCTGCTCCAGCGAACCTGTTGCACCCCGAGGAGTGGAGGTAATGAGAATTGTATGCCAGACCAGTTTACTGCTGTCGCTGTTAATATAAAATCGCTACGTGTTGGCTGTACTGTCCTACAGTTTTATATTTGTACAAAAAGCTGCGTGCTGTGTATAACACAATTGCTACTAAATATGGTATCGCTCTTTGAGCTGTCTACCTATTTGCAGCTAATCTTTACCATAATAAGCTGGTCGATAATTATAGAGCAGTAGCATATAAGAATGCTATATTTTAATTTTCTTTTAACCCGATATAACGCTACACGTTATTCACTTCTCAGTGCGGATCTACGATGCAGGTTCACTATAATTTAATGTCAATTATAAATCTTACGGTCTTTGAAAGAGTGATCAAATTCCAACAAGCCTAAAAAGTTTTAAAATGCTACATCAGTCGTACGAACTGATTTCAATCGGCTCGATCGACGGAGCCTCGCTAGAAGCCGCATGCGCGAGTGCCGGGCGTGCTCGACTCTACCTCGTCCGGCCGCCGGTGAAGTAGGGGAGGACTCCGCGGGTGAGATAAAGCATCTACTACTAACTATAATACTTGCTGTAGTCGGAATCGCTGTCGGTGGGCGGCGCGGGCGCGGGCGGGGCGCGGGGCGGGGCGCCCGCCGCGCGGTCCCGCCGCGAGCGTCGCGCCGGCGCCGCGCTCTCCTCCGCGCTGGTGCCGCCGTTGTCTTCCCCGGTGCTGTTGCAGCGACTGCTCGACTGCGCCGACGCCGGGTCGTCCCGCGCGATGGCGTTACACGCGCCGCTCTTGGCCTGCTTCTTGCCTTTCTCCGAGGCTATCGCCAGCTCGCTCGAATCTAAGCTCTTAGACTTTCCACACTTCTTCAAGCTCGGCATCTTGACGGTTTCGGTCTGCTTGACGTCCGAAGTTCTGAAGTACCGCCTGGGCCTCCTCTGGCGCTTGTTGTTGACGAGGACGAGTCGTCGCGGAGGCTCCCCTTTGAGTGCGCTGAGACTGACGTGAGCGTGGAGCACCTGCGGGTCGACGAGGTCGAGGTAGCCGACGCTGCAGCTTCGCGTTATCGTGTCGTACAGGGGGACGTTCGCACACACCGGGCTGATCGGCACCACGGTGGTGGTTCTTTGCACCCTCACCTCTTTCCCTCTTTCGGTTAAATTGTTTATATTCGTTTCCACCGGTGTTTCCTCGTCGATGTATTTGAGATCCTCATTCTTTTGCAAGTTCCGTAACGCATCGCCGCGTTTGGTCAACGCATCGGGATGAACTTCGAGTTCGTAATTTTTGTTGCACAGCGATTTCAAAATTTTCGTGTTAATCTCGTACGATGCAGATTCCCCCCTGCTGCAAATGTTTTTACGCAGCTTGGAGAGGCAGTTGTCGGTTACGTGGTTATCACATTTTTTAATGGTCACTTGTCTATTAGGTTCTATGCTGAGGTTCAAATTGAACGTTTGCTGTTCCATGTTGGACAGATTTCCTTTCAGGGAGACGTTGTCGCCGCGAACGCTGTAATCCGTTCTCCCGCCACAAAAATCCCCTCGACCACCGCAACTGACGGTCTGCGGGGAAGGTCTCTCGAAGATGATATCGGTGGGGGCCACGGCGTTTTTGGGCGACTGCAGAGTGGGAACGGAGCTTTCGCATCTTAGGGGCGATATTGCGTGGCGGTTCGGTACGTTGTTTGAATTATTAACTCGTCTTTCAGCGGGCTGCGTCGTGTGCCTCACCGGGGCTGAACTGTATATATTCTCGGGTATATTGTTCATGGCGTCGCTCGTGTCGATGTACGGGAATTCCTCATAGGACTCGGCCCTCGCGAGTGTCGGATTGAAATTGTTGTTGATGGACGTGTAATCGGTTTGGCTGTGGATGTTGTTGGTGCTGATTCTCTCGCTTAGTATGTTCGAATTGAATTTCTTTCTAATATTGTTATTAGTGTGTGAGGGAGAGGAAGGATTACTCGACTGAAAGACGTCCTCCTCATCTTCTGAGAATATGTTCGGATTGAAGGTGGGGTCGGGGCCGACCGGATAATCATCTCTCAACTCTGTTATCATGAGTGTCATTTGTCGCGGTTGGAGATGCAATAATGATGTTTTGTAAGTCACTTGCCCCAAATTGGCTGGCACGTTTTTAGCTAAGCCGTGCATTTTGAATTTAGTGCCCCATATATTCGAAGTGACTTCTACCAAACGAACATCCTGAAAGAAAAGTCATATTATTGTTACGTTGCGATATACCGGTGTGGGAGTACGGACTTGAATCGCTGAATACCTCGGGAAGAGAATCTATGTAAGCCAACTCATCGGGGGTTTCGTCTTTTTCACTGGAATTCCTGAATTTGCGCCGTTCCCGAGCTCGCCTGCGTCTTTGGAGTCTCGGAGATCCCGAGCAACCTGGAATGCATATAATTATATTTTTTAATTATATCTTTATAATATTGTGTATCTTTAAACAGCTCTTTAGGTAACATTTCAAACAATTTGACCAAAATTGGCGAGTACTAACATGTAATGATGTGTGTGTGTGTGTAATAAGCAATACGCAATGAAAGAGAAAATGTAAAAGATCTTTATAGGCCATCACCGTACGTATATATTGTCTCGATTGTCTTGTTAAGTTACTGTTCCGATGAGGTACAATGGTTCTATGAAAAATCGAATAATTGCACTACATGAAGTGTACAATACCGTCCTCGCGTTCCGAGTCGGAGGAGCAGGACTCGTTCAGCGGCAGCGGCGGCCGCGGGCGGCGAGGGCGCGGCGCGCGCGGCGACGGCAGGCTGCCCACGCGCCCGCC
>DWQT01000504.1:0-22110 GCA_018244895.1 Myscelus amystis hages | reverse complement strand
ATTTCAGAACACAGTAGAGCAGATATATAAATTTTTGAAGAATTGATCGTCGACTTTAATGCCCCTTTCCTTTTGATACTCGGTGCGACTGCACCGCTCGCACCCACCAGCTACGCCATTGCACTGATCTATTTGTGCATTAAAAGAGACCAAACATTCGGTGAACCATGCGACATCTCTCCGTCACCCGGGGCCGTGCCCGTATTGTAGTGTTGCGCCGCAAGTATATTGCATGCAACACTTGACAGCGTGTATGTGTGTGTGTACGCAGGTGCAGTCGCTGGCGTTCCACCCGCGCGAGCCGCAGACGCTGGCGGCGGGCGCGTGCGACGGGCGCGCGCGCGCCGCCGACTGCCGCGCGCCGGCCGCGCACCGCGCCTGGCCGCTGCCGCCCGAGATCGAGCGCGTCGTCTGGGACCACCACAACCCGTTCTGCTTCGCCGTACGGCTTCAGCCTACATCCCTTATACACTACACTACACTAAAGCCTAGTAGCGGGGTTTAAGTCCCGCCCGAGATAAACGTATGTCTCTTCTGTATCCGAATGTACAAATGTTTATCTTGTGAATTATGTATGGCACTTGTTGAGCGTGACATTAACATTTATGCATGAAAAATTTTATGAAGGCTTGTCGTAATTCTATTCAAGTGAAATGTTTAGTATCTGCGTATCCGTATAGAAATAGCCCCAACAGAACAAAAGATTAGTTATGATCATCACACAAATGTTTATTGTTGATCTTAAAATTAGTAAGATAACATATTTTATATTATCTGAGCTAATCGGAATGAATGCGTTAATAATTAATAAATAATTACAAGGAATACATTAAATTTTCACAGATGAGTAACAACGAAGGGAAAGTTGCATATGTGGACTGCAGGCAGGACGAGCCCATGTGGGTACTGGAGGCCCACGAAAAGGAAGTAACAGGTTAATATCGTTCACTTTGTTAAGTATGTTGCAACGTGTCTTTAAGGTCTTAGGTTATTGTGTTGCAAGTCTGTGTAATATTTTAATACCTCGCGGTTTTCTATTTTAGGTTTGATTCTCAGCGAAAGCATTCCCGGAATGATGGTGACTATCAGCACGGACGGTAAACTGAAAACGTGGGACATAGCCAGGTATGATTTACCATACCAAATGTAACACAATCTGTCTTCGTATGACATAAACATCAACAGTTTAAGCAACAAAGTTTCCTACAAACATCATTTATCAAATCGTCTCTTATTCATTTGACCTCCTCTATGCTTTTCATGCATCTATAGAGTGTGTACAGTTTTGTATGTTTATCAGTGTGTATATGTTATTGAATGTAATATGTTTATCAGCTGTACTCGCCGTGACGCAAGCATTCGGACTCCTATACTGGGGTCGGATAGCGGTTCGTGTATTGGATTGTTCCGATGACTATTATTATAACGATGTGCGTGTCGCAGCGGGCGCGCGGAGCAGCTGGGCGAGCGCGGCGTGCGCGTGGGGCGCGCGCTGTGCGGCGCCGCGTGCCCGGACGCGCCGCTGGCGGTCGCGCTCGGCGGCGACAACAAGGAGAGCTGCATCGAGATGGTCGACCTCGCAGCCAACGAAGCGGGTACCAAAACACAGACCCCCCCACCTGCCGCCACCGCCCGCCGCGCCCCGCCGCTTACGCCATACATACAAACATGACGGAAACCTGTATCAGATCTACGAACATACATACTGCACACTTAGTCATAGGCTATTTCGTGTATTAGAAAAACTCTTGAGCTGGTGTTAGCAGCACAGTTAACAGGCTCACAAACTAACTAAAATTATAGCTAATCATTGTCTATTAACATTCTTTTTTGGTGCTGAGAAATGCTTTTACGCATTTCGCCTGGCCTTCATGACAAACACGCCGAGTGGGTCTCGGTGGGAAGCCAAAATATCAACTAAACTCCAGCGGTAACTACATATCCTAATATAACTTGTTTGTTCTGTTTCAGTGACGAATCGCTTCAGTTCGCGAATGGCGGCCTCAGCAGCTCCAATGGAATCATAGTTGTTATGTGTTATTCATAAATAATATATAGTTTAATTTGTTTACTAGTTTTATTTCGACCTTTTTTTCTTGAATAATGTGTTTTTTATGAAGAGACAGCGAAGTATGGTGTTAACAGTACATTATTTATTTCAGCAAACTGTATGATTAAACATGTATTATACATTTTGAAGAATACTAAATCCTGTTCCCTGTTCCCAGCAATGGGGCCTCAAAAATTTTGGAGTCAATAAATAACTAAAACATGTATGTCAAAATCAAATGTATTTATAGTAAAAACATTCGTTTATGAATTCTTGTTCAAATGCTTTTGTTTTAATTTGTTACAAAAAATTATACCCTTGAATATGTCAAAATTAGATAGATCTAGATCTAGAACAATTTACTCAAAAAGGTCTAAAAAAAACAAGTTTATGTAATACTGTATTTTTCATTCATAAAAAAAGCAAAAAAAGACGTGAACAAAAAAGATTAAAATAATCTTTTAACACATAATTTACTGTACAATTGATTCAAGTGTACAATATTTTACGAAACTAATCGTTCTTCATTGTGCGAAAAAATATATTTTCTAGAATGAATTTTATGTTCCCGCCAATTTTGTACAAATGACACATGACAGAGCTATACCAGTGTCGGATACGCGGACTGAGTACTGAATCGTTGGCTGGATCAATTGTTGTTTGGTGAATCAATTACACTCGGCAGTTTAGACGAAATATTCAAATTCAAATTTTGAATATCTCGATCATTTTAGGTTTTTTAGTTTTATCGTGGGAACGCATAGAATTTCTTTTTTCGCTTTAACGACGGCCAGACACAATTACATCCCATCACCGATTCCCGACATACCCTCGCGCGGGCGGATGTCCCTGATCATTATAACCTGGCACGGGACTCGCTGTAAACAAAATTTATTCAAATTTAGTCTGCAATTTTGATCAACCACTGTTACTTTTAAATTTTAATTTCGATCATTTTTATAAAAGAATATTTCTCCTGAAGCTTTGTTTTATTTCATTTATGTTGAAACCTTGAAATTGAATATACGAGTATGTAGGCAGGTACCTACTCAATAGCATAGACAATATAATATTATTATTATTATTATTTTAAATTAGATGCAGTCTCGAGAATAATTAGGTCCTGTATGCTTCGTTATAAAATAGCGATAATTCCCAGAAACAATTTACGATACTGAAAGGGTCGAACATGAGGTGTTTACATACGGGTGTAAAATGGATATCGCGAGTTACTATAGTCACGTTGTGTTGCAACCTGTAAATTACGGGGTACCATGAAAACGTGTGTACATACGGGTGTTAAATTGACATCGCAATAAAACAAAACTTATAACTGAGATAATATATTTGCTTTCCACAACAGCCTACAAATCTGTTAATTAAACTAACGGCTAGCGCTAAGCGTTTATGTATAAATAAATTTATATTAATTTCAAGTAGTAAAAGCTTGTAATACTGGGGCGTGCGGTGCCAGTGTATAATATAGCTGTCCAAAAACCCTGGATTTTGTATTAAAGTGACCAAAAAGATCCTAATATTACCTCACGTTTACTCGAACACGTCAATATGACGGCAGTGTCATTATTCAAAATTTTCAATATACATATTTATAATTTGTAACTTATCGATCAAAAAAAAAAACATTTTATAAAGGCACAATTAATTTGTTCTTTATCATTTGACACCCATCAATTAGAAATATTTCAACGAATGTACGGGTCGTTCAATTCATTTTTGAATCTGTACAATCAAAAGCAATATTTCAATCGAGGGCACAATATAATAATTGTAAATATAACACAGCCTAACATTTGAAGAAATCAAAGCTATACAAATTTATTTTTAATTGATCTGTTAATAATTCTCTATTGTACTATGAAGTTCTCGTAATTTGTACTAAAGGTAAAACGATACTTTTTACTAGAAATCTTAGTCGTTTTGGTGGGTGTGACCAAGGGGCAGTAGTTTATATTAATTCAGTCGGTAGGTAAGACAGACAGACATTAGTCTGCGTATTTTACAGATAAACAAAGTACAATCTCTCTGACAAAGCTGGCTTGTGTTTGAGCGTACGCTGACCATAGAGAATCTATGAAACAATATTATTGTCGATGCCGTAACGTGTCTGTCAGTTAAATTGTCGATAAATACTTAAGTATTATATAGTTTTTTTTGTTGGCAAAATTCGCGAGAACCCGATAAATATCTAATATTAACTGGTGGAACATCTAAGCAACTAATATGTCTAATATTATAAACAATCTAGTAACCGCTTTAGTTCTCATTAAACCTCTTATGAATGTTGTATATAATTTTATATAAACATTATACATATATAGTACATATAAATAAAAAAAAACCTCACTAAATGTAAAAATTTAATATGTACCTACTAGCATTAGTATTTATTCTACATTATATAACTTGTTCAATCTCAATATTTTAAATTTGGAAATTGTGCGAGTGATTTTTTTTTTAAATAAAATATACACATATCGAGCTGCCTTTGTTTACAGTTTTAAATGCATTGATGGTATGATAACACGATAAAATATAAAAAAATCTAAATTTTTTTTCATAAAAATCTATTTAAAATATTACGTATCAAATTATCACTCGCACAGATCCAATTTTTATTGCCTTCGCCGAGATTAGATTTTACTTTACACGAGTATTGATTCAAAAATATCCGTAGCTTTTTTTTAACAACGCTTAGACAATAAAGTGTAAACTGCCAGCTGGTGTACCTCTATTATGTTGCGGTCGGAACGGGGAAACAGTGCATTACAATTATAACGTATTATAAAGCATATTGAAGGCAAATATTTGTACTCCAAAGTTCTTTTTTTATTGCTATCTGCACGATAAGCTGTTTGACCAAAAAAAAGGAAAAAAAAAGAACCCATTCGTTCTGTGAGTTACAAATTTGAAAAATTTTAAATATGTTCTAAATGCAACCGTAGACCGATCTACGTACAGACACAACAACTGATTAGAACCATCATAACAGGCGCGGCCTTCACGGAGAAATGCTAAATGCGTGCATTTGCGCTTGTTAAATAATAATTGTCACTCGACTGGCCTCTGTTTAATTACAGATACCGACAGCTAAATCGGACGATGCGAGTTCAATTCTCATAGAAAATATTAGTCACTTTGACATGTGAATGCGCGAAATAAAAATATTTATATAAGCATCACATTGCATATGCATGTTTATCGGCCGTCCGTTTGTATCGCCATATTTAGATACAGATATCGTATGCGAATTGAAAAACGATCAAATTAAATCCCCGCAACATAGATATCTTACTAATATTATAAATGTGAAAGTTTGCGATTATGGATGTTTGTTACTCTTTCACGCAAACACTACTGAACCGAATGCGATGAAATTTGGCGTGTAGGTGGCTGAAGACGCAGAGTAACACATGGGCTTCTTTTTATCCCGGGGTTCCCGAGGGATCGGGATTTACACGGGAATATATTTTGTCGCAAGGCGACACGAAGTTGTCAAGCCGGCTCGTGTATGTATATATGAATGCATTTTATTTTGTTATCCGGACTCCTATTGTACTAACATAGTTTTTAAGTTTACTGTAATTACTATAGCTGTAACAAACCGTATGTATTCGGTACAAAGTAACGGGTACGCCATCGAGTACCGAGTAACGAAACGTTACTTACGGATACATTTCGTTACTCGCATGTATCAGTTTTGATGCGTGCGGTGAAACTTTGTAACAGTTTGCTGTTTGTACGCGTTCCGCATGCTCGTGCGTATCTATCAAAAGTAACGAGTAACGTAACGATACGTACATAACGGCTACTCAGTATCATAGTAACGGATACATACGAGTACGCAATTTTCGTTACTCTCACAGCTCTAGTAATGACTAATAAATCATGGACTATGTGTGAGATAAATGATGATCATTATTATTACTCTTGTTCGGGGAACTTGGTGACGGCGTCGTGGATGGCGCGCGCGACGTACTGCACGTTGGCGGGGTTGAGGCCGCAGATGTTGATGCGGCCCGACTTGAGCAGGTACACGTGGTGCTGCTGCAGCAGGTGCTCGCACTGCCGCCGGCTCAGCCCCGTGTACGAGAACAGGCCGATCTGCTTCACGATGTGGCCCCAGTCGCCCGGCGTGCCCAGCCTGCGGGAGAACGGTTTACGGTGAAAAAAACTATTCGACTGGCCTCGCGGCCGAGCGGTTAGGGACCCTGACTGCAAAACCAGAGGTCGTTCGTTCGATTCCCACCCGGGACAAACGTTTGTGTGATGAGCACATCTATTTGTTCTGTGTCTGGTCGTAATAAAAATATCTATATAAGCGTGATATCATTAACTGAGAGAGAATGCTTTTAGCATTAAGTCCGCATTTTGTCACTTATTCTTTATAAATTACTAATAAATTATAAATAAATAAAATTGTTCCACTGTAAATAGGTCATTCAGTATTGGGAATAATCTCATAATTGCTAAAAAATACAAAGCAAGAAGTTGTAAAGGAAATATTTAATTTTATATCTCACTTGACAAGCTCCGACCTGAGCGCCTCCCGCATCTGGATGACCCGGCTCGACATCGTTTTGATGTGGTCCCTCCTGTGGGCAGAAAAAAATGTAATAACGAAAATTATAAAAAACAAACATTTTTCTTCAGCAAAAACTATTACATCACACTACTACCCCTAGAGTGAAAAAAGGTTGAAAAAAAACACGCTTAAATAAATTCCAAAATCAAATCTGCCATCCCATCCCATCAGATGAGAGTGAATAGGCACTTTCCTATCCTAGGCTGTCACTTTCCATCAAGTGGGACGGCCGTGAGACGCGAGACAATCATCAACCAAAATTGGAGCGGCTGTTTGTGATATTAAAATAACCACTTTTTACTAAATGCCTATGTATGTAAACATGGTACATATATAAAAATAACATTTTTTACAATTTTCGTATGTCTGTCTGTTTGTTTTGGATAAACATTGCAACGGCTGGACCGATTTTGACAGGACTTTCACTGGGAGATAGCCGATGTAACGAGAAGTAAATTAAGCTACTTTTATTTTAAAATTGTAACAATAACTTTTTTGTTAAATTCAAACGCAGATACAGACGGGCACCGCTTGTAGCTAAATAAAAAAAATGGTCGTATAGCGGCGTCCCGTTCTGGCGCGTATGGGCATCTCTGTCCGTACCACTGGTCGAAGAGCGCGCGGTCGGCGAGCACGTTGGCGACGACGCGCGCGCCGTGCGCCGGCGGGTTGGAGTACATGCCGCGCACCACCCACGTGAGCTGCGAGCGCAGCGGCGCCACCGTGCCCGCGTCGCCCACCACCAGCGCCAGGTTGCCCACGCGCTCGTCTGCAACGCCGCGCCACACCTCACACACCGGTACACTAACCCCACCCCCACCCCGACCCGATACACAGTCTCCCATACAGTCTACCCTAGCCTCCCATACATTAAGATACCCTACCCTCGAATACCTATCCCTTCTATCCCTAAATATATATAACTCAAAGGTGACTGACTTAGTGATCTATCAACACACAGCACAAACCACTGAACGGATCGGGCTGAAATTTGGCACGCAGGTAGATGGTATAACGTAGGCATCCGCTAAGAAAAGATTTTGATCAATTCTACCCTCAAGGGAATAAAATAGAGGATGAAAGTTTGTATGAAACTTTGTCAATTTTAAACCGATCGGACTTAAATTTTGCATGCATAAAGCAATTTGCATAGCAAAGCAACGTTTGCCGGGTAAGCTAGTCCCTAAATAAATGCTATCAATCACCTTAATTACCCATACTTGCAATTACCCTACAATCAAATACCCTTAGACACCCTCAATAATCCTATTCTCAAATACTCGATGTCTGTACCCTTAGATATTCTTAAAATCGAGAGTATCACATTTGACATCCGGCTGATTTCACTCACTGTAGAGTCCGAAGTTCTTGGCGTAAGACTGCGCGCAGACCAGCTCGAAGCCGCGGCTCACGAAGTAGCGCACCGCCCACGCGTCGTTGTCCAGGTCGCCGGACGCGAAGCCCTGGTACGCGCTGTCGAAGAACGGGAACAGCTTGCGCTCCTGGCGGGGAAATTACAGAACATGACAGTTATGTAAAGTTAACAATATAAATACAGTCAATACAGTGTTGACTCTAAAATATACATCATCAACATTAACATTAACATCGACGTCAAAGTCTATGTCAATGTCAATGTCAATGTCAACGTCAACAGAAACAACATAATCAACAAAATTTGTTCCCGCATATAGCAATTTGGATAAGCCAACACACTTGCATACCTGCTTCCCTTGGTATCCAACAACGATCTACCACCAGATTCCACCAGCACATTTCCAAATTGCAAACAGCTGGTCCGACATAGCTAGGTCTGTTGACGCACCTGCATGACATCGGCGATCTTCTCCCACTGGTCGCGCGTGGGGTCGATGCCGGTGGGGTTGTGGGCGCACGCGTGCAGTATCACCACGGAGTCCGGCGGCGCGTTCCGCAGGTCCTCCAACAGGCCGTCCATGTCGATCGCGCGCGTCCGCTCGTCCCAGTAGCGGTAGGTGCGCGGCTGCGTGAAGCCGGCGTTCACGAAGACCAGGTGATGGTTCTCTGTTTAAAATAACTTATGAAATATAAATCCGTTATTGGCTTTAAGACAAGATTGTAATACTCTGTAACTTATAGATACCAAGAGCTGCGGATTTTAAAATAAAATAAAATATAATACATTTTTTTCTCCTTTACTACACTGCAGTGTATTATAAGCACTGGCCGTCACCTGTCAGCTGTTACGAGCAAGCCATAAAAAATATTTTTTGTGTTCTTAATTTACATCGTGACTGATAATAGTAACAGGTTTCTAAAAAATTACACAGATTGCTTTTTCCTTCAGATGATTATAAAGTACTACAAAAATATATTTTTTTGGATAAAGGCGAATTATTTGTTATCAGTATCTATTCTGTTATTATTTTATGATGTCCCTTTAAGTTGTGAGAAAATGATAATATTGTTATTCATTAGGTATATATGACGCTGAAGTTACGAAGTTCAAATATTTATCTTGTTTTACCGTCCGTCAATCGATTGATAAAATCAATTTACAATAATAAAGATAACATAGACGTAGGTATTTACGCATGTTAAATAACGTATGTGGTTGGCCGATAAAAATGATTTATCAGTTAATATCAACAACAATGCATCCCTTAATCAGAATTACAAAGTTTTTGGCATAAAAAGAATCGTGTTTTATCTGTAAATTTTATGTTTTGTCAATTGTAATTCGAATTTTAAAACGATTAACAAACAGTATGAGGCTAAATGTTTTTTGGTTGTTTGAGGAATGAAATTTGAAAATGAAAAAAATCACTCTGTTACTTTGCAATAGATTTCAATTTATGACCGGTCAATATAAATTTTACAGAGCACCTTACATTAAGATGAAATAATTACGTTAAAGAAAACAAATTTAATTTCTCTTAAATCTCTCTCAAATCTCAAATTTAAATCTTCATTCATCAAACGTTACACTTTAATAAAATATCGTCTGATAACAAAAATCCCATTAGCGACTCTGCTAAACTACATAATGTACATTGAATTCGATACGTTTATCGCTACGCAAACACTTCGCTAGATAATCTTGTTGATGTTTGATTAATATGATTCGTATCCTACTACGTACGAGTAGGTATCCAACAAATATAACCCAGATCTATTTGCTGAAGTGAGCGTGGAAACGCGTTTTGTAGGTGCGCGACATCTTACACATATTATAAATATCAACAATCTTATAAATATTCCAGGTATGAGTGTACATGGGCGCGGGCGGCAGGGAGGGGATTTTTTTAAGTGTTTACTTGCACTGAATATGTATATTACGCGAGTTAATTTTGGTTGTCAGAGTACAGTAGTGTAGTATATGGACATTCAGTGATTGCTCGTGTAATAAGCGCCTTTAGAATTTTCCTTTTCTCTGCTTTAAGTTATGAAACTAGTTAAATCTTTGTCCCGTACATTTATGAACCTTTGAACTTTACTTATAACTACGTCCACGGTTAAAAGTCCATTTATAAGTTAATTGTATAGTGCATATGCATAGTCATTTTTCTCATCGATAGCCACTTTTATTATTGTTTTGTATAGTTCTCTTGGAAACATCTTAAAATTTTATTTTTAAACAGTACATACGCCTACAGTTCTCGAGCGCCAACATTTCGTTTACAATGCAACATGCCAAGGTCTCGGATGCAATTTGCGAATACTTTCATAGAAGTAGAGTAGCCAAATATTTGAACTTTTTTAAAGTAACAGCAAAAATTTTTACAGATGCGAAATTTTTTTTTTTTTTCAAAATAACGTATTTTTTTATTTATACAATAGTAAGTTAGCTAATCCATTATTACAGTTACACAATGTGTCTGGCCTTTATGTTGCGATTAGACCAAACATTTTTTTTTATAAATTTGCTGAAATCATCACGCTATGCTCTGCCTAGTTTTCGTCTGTTGGCCTTGTGGATGTTAGAACAGTACTGTCATTTGGACATCATTATTCCAATGTTCACATACTCGTATATGACTCACCCCAAGTCGGATTGGAGTAGTAGAAAGTGGTGTATTTGAGGTGTTTGTTGAGCAACTCAGCGCCCACCCGCAGGCTGCCCGTGCCGGACAGGGTTTGAACTCCGAACGCCTGCAGGAAAAGATATAATAGGTTATTGCAAAGACAACTACAAAGATATTTATTTGCACAAATATGGGAACTTTAGAAGATCTTACAGTTCAATCCAAATTTTGCCTTTTACGGCATACTTAGGAAATAGACTTATTACTATAATAATAATTATTCATTATTGCACTAAAATAACAAAAATTATGCTAAATAAAGGTGTCTTAAACATTACGACAATAATACTTAGGAGCCAATATTGAAATAATTAATGAAATTGTTAATTTTATCGTTGTGTAAAAGAATTTATGACTACTCATGGTGAGAGGGTGTTCGCTTCAAAAAAATTTATATATTTATTGTGTAATTTAAAATATGCACTCACCCGACCCTCGGCTATAACTGGATTGTCTTGTCCTAGAAGCATAGCCACGGATGCAGCGGAGAACTCTTCGAGACCTTTTTGAAAAAAAAATTGATTGTCAAATACTTGTCACATGCAACCAACATACAAATATTAGTGCAATAAATAAAATATTCTTTTTTGCAGCCAATTCATGATTGGCGGCAACTTCGCTTGAGCATTTAAGCTCTGTGATGAACTCAATTCAGCAAAGTTCAAAATTATGGACGACTATTAAAAATATAATATACTTAAGCATTCTTTCTAGATATCACATCAATTTTGGTTTATTCTTTACTGCTTGTGGGAGTTACATCGGATTGAAAATATCACTTTATGTAAGGTTATGTTGATTCAATAACGTAGATTCCAATTTTTTAACAACATTGCGTCAGGAGTCGATTGTAATTAATGTAAGCCCCAACAGTATAAGGAACCTCTAACCCTAAATAGATTTGAAAAACAATATTGTCGCGACGAAAACACTACCAAATACGTATATAAGGATATTCAACTTTATGCTCCTAATTTTACAGTTGATATTGGCTTGAGATATAAATATATACGAATTGATATTGCAAATTAGACTATGTATTGCAACAAGAGCAAATTGTTTTCATCCGGTGAGTGTCGTAATTTTATTACCTAGTACGTAAATATGACGCGTCCGCGTGCAAGCATATCTCTTGTATACCAGTTACTATCATCAAATAACAAAAATATTTCAGTCTAACATGATTTTGGAATAGTAATTGGAAATGTTTTTTCATTATTTCGTATAAGTTTCGGATTTTGACTTCAATTTGAAGAAAAGGGATGATATGGGCGGCCTATTATGTACTCCTAATTATCAGGAATCGTGCGACGTATGCCTGCACAAATATTAAAAAAATCACAATCGCTAACCCTTTCAATGTTCCTCTGGTGGACATCCTCAAAATGTGAAATGTCAATGTCATATTTTTGTGAAACTAGTAAGATGTTTTTATTATTACTGTAATTAGTCAAAATACAATTGAAAGCAATAAATTAAAAATGAACCACTGCAATTATTAAAATTCACAATAACACAAAAAACTCGACATAATTTTTAACTTCATAACTTATAATGGCTGACATGGCAATATGAACTTTGCGACATTAGTTCAACGTTTAAAATTGCTTGCTTTGCGTGTTAATTACGGTTTTATAGGTCATGGCTATTACAATGCAAACACTTATTGCACAAATTTGTTATACGTCACAGTGATATTGATATACAATAAACTTTTTATTGAAGGCACAACTAAAATATTGATATCTATTACCTAATATTTTTTTTATACGTTATAATGGTTAAATGTATACATTTGATCCTTTCTGGAGATAGCTGTTTTTTACACACAACATTTACTTCAACATTGTATGTAATTGCACTTTATATTACCATAACTTTTATTGATAATAAAGATGTTAAATGAAAGATAATGTGGGCTTTAGATTTTCGCATCAAGTAGAAAGATTACATATTATGTTAGATACTGCATACATGAACAGCAAACTTAATGTCTACTATCCCTTATCAAACATTCAAGGTGTTTATAGCCAAACATTTGAATGCTACAATAAATCTAAACAAAATTGTATTAATAAAATAAGTACTAATAAAATTGTATCCAAGAACAATAAAACTTTTTTTCTTCAAACAGATGTTTGTCTATGATCCTCATGATTCTAATTCATTATTTATATAGTACTCTGTAGTCTATGAGTGTAGTTTTGTAAAAGCCATACAATATGAATGTTGCTTCTAGTGGCAATTTGACCTGGCAACATCCTTTAGATGTATGGATGACTTACCCAGTACTGGCAAGTACTCATGAAGCAGAGTATCATCTTCAGCCATTTTCTTTTCCATTTTCCGAACAACTGGCAAAACCCAGGGTTTTCCATTTTCATCTCTGTACGCTACAAGACATAATACATTTTATCCAATATACTTTTAAGTAGGTAGAAAATTTTAAAAGGACTAGAAATAAAGTAAGGAATAAAATTACAAGTTCTATTCAATTATTGCAACAGATAATTTCTAAAACTAGACTAATAATCCATTAGTCCCGTAGAGTGATCCTAAGTGCTGAGCCATGGGTCGTGAGTTCAATTCCCCACCATAATAAATATTTGTTTGATGAGTACAGAAAATTATTCTGTATCTCTCCGTATAGTTATATGAAGTATGTATTTAAAAATGAATGTAGTTTATCATTTTAGTCAGCATCACTGAGACTCAGATTATATTAAGATCTTGGCCTTGTGTGAATTGTATATAGATAATTATTTATCATATAAAATTATAATAAACGTAATGTTAGTCTTTAAGGCATCTTTTTCTTAACGCCGGCTATGTACCTAAACAATTAACGATTACATAATTATAACAGCTGTCGCCCTAGCACCCAAAATACATATTTATGTTTAAATAACGGTCTAAAAATACTCACCGCCGACACCCAAATTAACTTTGTTTTTAAATGTATCGTCGGTGCATAGTTTATTTAGAAGAAAAACTTCAATAGGAGGGCCCTGTTGAACCACTTGGAAGCGAGACATTATTTCTTTAATTTATCTATACACGACCGATGGCGAAACGTGCTGTTACTTCGGCTAATAGCTGTTGATTGCAAATAATGATAAAAGTTACAAGTCTATTGGTATCAACTTCATCGGCCTGACCTTTCGACTCACCAATGTCACCAACGTCATCTTGACGTTGCCATTACTGACACTGACAGTGTAGCTGTTATCGTGATAATAATAATTATCATTATATCGAGATGTTCTGCATAGAGTTATGCTGGTACAGCGGAGAATGTTGGATAGGGCATAAACGAAATGAAAATAAAATTTGAGAAAGTTACGAAACACTATTATAAGGCGAGTGTGAATGATAGAGTTCGAATAGATAAACTTAGTTGTACGTACTATAATGAATTTAGAGATGTACATAATGAGGCAAAAGTATAATTGATAAACTAGCCTGTATGATACCTCATGAAATATAAAAAGAGAAAGAAATTTGTCAGGCCCATAACTGGTCCATCCTTGGTCTTTGTGTTTATGACTTTATTGAAAATAGATATGTTCGCAAATATGGCATTAACGCCTTATAATATAAACGTTATTACGTACTAATACAGAATCGTGTCCATGATATGTTAACATTATAATAATAAAAGACTATTCTAGAATAACTAATTTAATTCAATATTCAACACTAATACTTAGTGTATACTGGATTTTTGAAGCGACATGCTCTGGGGTCATCTGGCCGCACTATCATATAAACTCGTTTATAATCTCTGTTGTCGCCATCATTCTTAATATAATTCATACATCCAACTACAGCCAGGCCAATCCCGCAAAGCGCCAGGAATGTTGCACCCATAATTTCGGGCAATTCCCAGCATGCTCGTTGAAAAAGTCCAACTAGGTTTTTCTGGAATCTTACTTGATGACCAATTTCTTTTGGTTCAGGCATTACAATTATTATCTTAGCTTTGCTATAAAATACAACTGCACAATGCAATAATTGGAGAGTTTTGAAAAATGATTGTTATGACAATAAGCAGAGCTTATTAAAAATAATTTAATTTTGGTGGTCTTCAAATAATAAATAGAAAGCTGTATAATTCTAGTTATCATAAATTTAAAAACACAGTCATACCGTATGTCAACAGCAATGTCAGTAGGAAATTAAAATTAACGTCAAAGTGCCAAAATTTTATTTTCTCAAGACGATACCTACCTACTATCCAGCCAGGATTAACATTTCTGTACAGTTTCATATAAACAAAACAAATGGCTCTGCCTGCTTCAAGACGCACCCTGGGTCAGTTATTTCAACAGGCCTGCACAGAGATTCCGGAAATCGTGTCTACGACGGCCCTCGGTCTCATAGGAATCGGCATAGCTGTCGTAGCATGCCGTAATTACACGAAAAACGATGGAGACAACAGAAGATATAAGAGAGCTTACGTTATAATGAGACCCGATGACCCACGAGTGGCGAAAATCCGAAAGGACTAGACGAACATAGAATTTCAATGTTAGCTGGAATTATGTAATAAACTAGTGTTGTCATATGTTTGTTATTATTGTTTGTGTATATTAATAAATATTGAATAATTCATAAATAGAATCAATGAGTGTACAGTTTAAGTTTGTTTTCACAAATTTCTTTAATTAGCTACCTACTGCCTTACTTATTGTCAGTATTTATGAAACTGTCACTGTCAATATTTTAGTTTAAATACAGCGTGAATACTTTTGCTACAAAAATGTGTTGTATTAATTGATTATACATTTCAATTCCTAATATTTTTGTTTAACCTGATCATCATTTAAGAATATAGAAAAGAAAAAAAATAGATATGCAAGAAAATCAAATATTTAACATCAAGAAAGTTACAATATTAAAATAAAAAACAATATTTGATCATTTAGAATTTTATTTCTTAACAAATTTAAATGAAAAAGATTGTCACTGACGCTGCACAATTTAATAGGTTATACAACAAAGTATTTGTTTCATAATTATAATACTGTCATTATTAAGTAGGAAGGATTTTAGAGCACAGATATTGTAAAAAAATAATTAAAATAACAATAGATTTTTATGATCTCAAAGTAGCAATTGTCTTGTTAATAGATGAGGAACTAAAGTATATGTTCAAAAAGTAACACACAAATTAAAACTAGAATTCTTTTCTTAATTATAGGCAGTGATTTGATGGCTAGCCTCGGCTGTAGCAAACTTTAGCAGAATAAAACAAATATGCAAAATTGATGAAACACTGGTATGGTCTATAATTTTTTGTGTCAAATTCTGTTAATAAGTTATGGAGGACATATTTTTATATAGTTGCCTATCTTTACCTTAAAATTAAAACCAATAACATTAGTTCTTAGATGAAAGAACCCTGCACTCTCAAGGTGTGATGGCGAGAGTGTAACGCAATCACTATTTAACTTGCCATATGTCAAGACTCATCTGTCTGAAATTGCAGATTTGTTTTAATAGCCAGCAACCAACAAGTGTTTCCACAGTGAAATATTTCCAAACACACTTTACATTAACTGGAAATGAAAGTTAATATTACCAAAACAAATAAAAAAAATCTTAGCGATATCCGTGCTTACGATGGGACTTCTTAGTATCGAAACAATGATTAATAAGAAATAATAACAACACAATTCACTTCTTCTTTTTCTTGCTGGGAGCGTCCTTTTCTTTACTTGTACTAGCCTTCTGCTTGCGGGGGCCTGCCTTTCCTTTACTTTCGCTTTTGTCCGTCTGCGAATTAATAAAAGAAACATTGTAATAATAGAAACTTGACATGTAATATATAACTGATTAAATATACGAACTGATATTGAACGTTGATTAAAAATAATAACATAATTTTACTGAAACACTATGCTTCATGCCAATTTTGGGCTCCACTCTGCATTATTACTGCAGACGTACTTGAGTATATTTTTACTCAATGACTGTCTCAATTGCTATCTCAAGCTGTGGAGGTAGGATCGCGCGGGGTGTACGAGCAGGACACATATAGAAGATTGCACCAGAGCGATGAAACCTCTGCCATTAAAAGAGTGTTGGGAAGGTCTCAATCCTGCACCAGTTCCAAGTTATGAATAACTCAATTTCAAATAACTTTATTTCTGGATAATTCAATTTTGAATAACCTTATTTCTGGATAAGTCAATTTCAAATAACTTTATTTCTGGATAATTCAATTTGGAATAACCTTATGTCTGGATAAGTCAATTTCAAATAAACTTATTTCTGGATAACTCAATTTCAAATAAACTTATTTCTGGATAACGCAATTTCAAATAAACTTATTTCTAGATAACTCAATTTCAAACAAAATTATTTTTGGATAACCTTGATGAGCGCGTCGCTGCCCAGGTCGTCGTTGTCGTCGTCCGGACTGTCGTTGTCGCGGTCGTCTCCGTACGCGTCCCCCTCGTCCCGCGCGCGCCCCTTGCGCACGGCGCCCGGCGCGTACGGCAGCGCACTCGCGCGCTTGTTGTACGTGCGGGTCATCGCTGCCTTCACCTGGCAGTAAATAAAATAAATATTATTTCTAAATGATTAATAAATATTTATCACCGCCATAAATACGATTTAATGAATAAAAACGCCAATATATTTTTTATCTATTTACACTGCAACTAACTTCAGACTAATGTTTCGAGACTGCAAACGCTGCAACTTCGTACTGTAGCTTTCAAAATTTCACTCTCATCAATTTTTCATAACGCGGCTAAAGGAGCATAACTTCAAAAACATTTTTATTTCAGAGACTTGTCAATTGAAGATCAAATTCAAATAAATCTCATTTCAGTACAAGCATAAATATGTAACGCTATTGTTTACTTAGAAAAAATTAGTTTATACCTTAGCATCGACCAATACATTGGGATTCCTCTGGCCTGGCCACAGCGACAGCTCCGTGAGCGAGTCCAGGTCTTCCCGCATCAAGTGGTACGCCTCCAGCGCCTCCAGCGACTTGTTGATGCCGTCCGATCGATCCTTGATGAGCGGGTTGATGATGGCATCGCGCAAGTGGCCGGCGTAGTCCAGGAAGATTGATGATTTCGAGCCGGACGTACTAAAATTACACTATTACATTTATTATTTTAATCAATACACTTTTGTGTACCTACTTTACAATGAATATTTGATAGTAATTTTAAAATTATTCAATATAGTACTGTAGTACACTTATATATAAAGATTTCATAGGAAAACACTTAACGAATGTACAATCGATTCATTAGCTAAGGATCTGTCTTAGAGTATCATTTCCAATTTATGTCTGTGTGCGCACATTAATAAGTATAGTCCAAACTAAGCACACCACACTCATACATACATACACACATGTCATTTAAGTCAACATGTTTGTTGTTATCAGATACAGATAATAAATTGATATCACATACAACATTTAAGTCATGATTGTTTATCAAATACACATTCACCTGAGCCTGGTGTGCGCGTGGATCTCCTGACAGAGGCGCTGCATCTTGGTGGCGCGCGAGTTCTTGCCGAGCCAGCCCGGGAACTGGATCTGGCCGCCCACGTGGCCCGACAGCTGGTGCCCGGGGATCACGGAGCTGAACATCGCCTGCAACACCACACACACAAAGATAAAAGCGCATAAACGATTCTTACATCAGGCTAAGATTAAACATTTTAAAAGTACCATATAACAATTCCATTTTAAAATTATAGATAAAAGCACATAAACTATTCTTACATCAGGCTAAGATTAAACATTTTTAAAGTACCATATAACAATTCCATTTTAAAATTATAGATAAAAGCACATAAACGATTCTTACATCAGCCTAAGATTAAACATTTTAAAAGTACCATATAACAATTCCATTTTAAAATTATAGATAAAAGCACATAAACGATTCTTACACCATGCTAAGTTTAAAAAGTAATATAAAATGTCGGATTTTTAATTATAAAAAACTGCTAGTACCGAGGTTTGTTTTGAAGCATCCGTATCACAGTTTACATACGCATTCTCATAGTAGAAAGTCAACAAACTCTTGAAACTAAAACCTAAGTAGCATTGCTGATTGGCCGCATCAGACTATTTCAGGCAGCCAGAATGAAAATTTACACTATGTTTTGAATGTAATGAATAATATTGCAATTGTCACATTCCCAACACTATTGTTATTTTAGTATCACCATAATAATGTTTAAAAAGCAGAATGTTACTTAGAGTGCTAAATATAAAGACTTTTTGACGTTGCTATCAAACTAGTCGTACTGAGTTTCCATTAAAGTTATGTAAGGTACGAATAATGTGACTCTTAATGCATTAAAAAATGTCTAATTTATCCACTCACCTGATATGGTAACAGATTCCACGACTGACTGCCTCGGATCCGAGCGTCCACAATGTCACCGAGGCTAATACTGTCCGCTGCTTTGCTGATCCGGTCGAGAATCTCATTTCTAACATAAAAGAAGATCACTGTCAATAAATAATAATCAAGTAATTTTAGTATTAACACCAAATCAAGCTAGCTATCCCATTTTGATAGTCCTGTTAGAGATTGGTTGAGTATGTTTACGGTTGGCATTGGCCGATTATAATTTACTTAACAAAAAACAAAAAAGAAATAACATCTCTCATGACTGTCTTAATATATATAAATTACTTGTCACGTTTGTCCATGGTAGACTCCGGAACTACTGAACCGATTTTAATCAAATTTTTAACACTCACGGTGGTAACCTGTTTATAAACTTCAAGGAATGGCACCAGAACCCTCGGGCTAACGCGACTCCCCTTGGGGAGTCAGCCACTTTGAAGTAAGCCAGTTCGCCAAGCTGGTCTAATTTGGCAAACATTCAGATGAGGCCCCTCGTGGTCTGAATTCAATGTATGATTCTCTGAACCGGCTTAAATGTGCCTTGCTTAAACACTGCAATTTGATCCAACTCGAAAGATAGGATAGCTTTTACCTCGATTAATGATGTAAGCATTTATTTTTGTGAAAAGTCAATTATTTTATATGGCAACAGTTAGTAGGATAAACATTGTGCGTGAAATTTTTACATATTATGAGATTGAGTTATTGTGACATTATTACAATTGAACCACGTCAATGCGTGGTTGAGTCTGCTAGTAGTGTAATATAGTTCCAACTCACTTATTACAATGGGGAACAACACTCAAGTAATTCTCTTGCACAAACAGCGGCATGAGGCTGTAGTCGGTGAAGAAGAGGTCACTCTTGTCGTTAATAGACATTGTCTTATGGTCTTCCGCCGAGAACACCTTCCGGATCGCTTCCCACGGACCCTGCACAAGTTCAAAACTTTACTACGACCTAAATTTAATACTAAATTCTTATTACTGTTTGTGAATATTTCTAAAATTGAAATTAGAATGACCATAGATAATGTGACAATAGACTACATAGTTCTTAGCTATAAATCATAATATTTTGGGCCAACTTTATAGACAACCAGTTTAAATTAATAAACTTACATACATGATGTAAATATGAAAATAATTTTAAACTTGGATAAAAAATATTTATACTTACGAGACAAACATTTGTTGCAGGATACCATCCATTCAGAGTTAACAGATTACAAAGTATGGTTTATTAGAAATTGCAATAAACTAAAATGAAGATTAACTTCGGTTAATCAACATCTAGAGTACTGGTTGGTAAAAAAAAAAGTGTTTTACCATTTTGACATCCTTCCTGACCCTCTTGGCCTCGTTCCTCAAGCGGTCAGCATCGGCCAGCTGGCTGTCCGCCGTCCACATGCTCAGCATGTGCAGGGTCTGCCGCACGTCCTGCCCGGCCGCAATTATCAGCTGGGTCAGCGCATCGGGGGGCACTTTCACACCCTCCTTGCAGCATATCGTGAGCATCGCTGACTGGAAACAAAAAAAAAAACAACGACAAAAGGTGACCAGTGTGTCGGTTTAATATTCTTTATTTATTCCTGTACCTTGATCTGTTCAACCCTTGGCCTGCTGAACCGCAGATCGTAGCAGTAGTTGACCAGGGATCGCATCTTCTGACTGTTTCTGTCGTTGCACATACATATAATTGGCACAGAGGTTGTCCTTATCAGCGCGATCAACTCTTGGAGGCCTCCTGTTCAAATAGTAAAAAAAAAACACAGATAAGTTATATAAATATTCAAATTTAGAACTCTCTCTCTCTATTTTTTATAAGAGGATTGTGCTAGTTGTCTCTATTAAACACCGCAATACATATAAGAACAAACACATTACCTCTATCTTCGTTTCCCGCCATTCCGTCAACTTCGTCCATCACTAACACATGCTTTTTTGTAACCGCTTGTTTGCTGGTATCGCCTGTGACAAAAAAATTTAAAATAAAGAAAAATATTGCATGTAAGTGGTAAAAGTCTTATTCAATGAGCATAATTTTCCTTCCACGCAAGTAAAAAGACAGTATACCTTAATGTTCGCTAACTATCTAGCCAGTTGTTTTTATTAATTCTACCACTTGCAACTCCTATAAACTTACTTAGATAACAGTTTGATTATAACTTTACCTTTTGCATATGCGGATAAAGATGTGGTCGTCAGAAGTTCACCAATCTGCTCTTTGATCAAGGTCTTGCTCCTAGTGTCGGACGCATTAAACTCCACCATATCGAAGCCCAACTCCTTGCAGACCAGCGATACTGTTGTGGTTTTACCTATAAAAAGAGAATAAGGTGTATAGTTTCCTTTCCTTCCTCATCTCATCTAACAAAATCTATCAGTTTCCTCATCACATCAAATAAAGTCAGTTAGTCTCCTCATCTCACCAAATAAAGTCAGTTTCCTAATCTCATCAAAAAAAGTCAATTAGTCTCCTCATCTCATCAAAAAAAGTCAGTCTCCTCATCTCATCAAATAAAGTCAGTTTCCTCATCTCATCAAAAAAAGTCAATCAGTCTCCTCATCTCATCAAAAAAAGTCAATTAGTCTCCTCATCTCATAAAATCAAGCCAGTCAGTTTATTCCTTACCAACCCCAGGAGGGCCAGACAGAAGAGCAGCTTTATAGTATCCTCCGTCATCGTTCTTCGCCCACGGATTGGGCTTGGGCAACTTCGCTTTACGATTCACATACCATCTAGTCAGCCAGTTTGTCAATCTGAAGAAATTCAATGTCACATATGAAGTAACCATTTTATTACAGGTAGTATTGAAGACTGGGCCAATTAAGTAACGAAATAGAAAATCAACACATCCTACAGCTAATCCTATTAATATTATAAATGCAAAAGTTTGTGAGTATGGATCTTTGTTACTTTTTCACGCAAATACTACTGAACCGATTACAATGAAATTTGGTATGTAGGCAGCTGAAGGCCTAGAATAACACA
>DWQT01000503.1:0-22139 GCA_018244895.1 Myscelus amystis hages | reverse complement strand
CTCGTGTTCACACAGAGACATTCGATGTATACACTGAGTGTACGGTGTATAGCGTCGTAGTCTGAACCGGCCTTAAGAGTTGAGGATGATTATAGAAATGAAGCAGTTTAAATACCGTGGAACCATACAATTATGATATAATAAAAATAATGATCAATGAACAAATATGTATAATATGTTAGATAAAGGTGATTAACGTAGATTTGACAATGAACAAATTTGTGCTGAACGCATGAATATCTTATTCATCATAAGGGACAAAAGTATATTTATTGTTCTTTGTGATCATCATTAAAGCAACGTATCAAATTATCTATTAAATAATAGGAGAATTCCAAAAAAAAAAAGTTAAAACATGTAAATACAAAAATCGGTATTTTGCTACGTCAGTGAATTCTTCCGAGGAATATTGGAGTAGACGAAGAGCATTAAAAACGTCTCTAAGCGCTGTAAGTCGAAACAAACTGAACGGCTCGCCCGTTATTCGCATTCATCCGCTGGATAATTCGGATTATCCGTCAGTAACGTCACGGCGATTTAGATTACACGGCGAGTAGTAGGTAGTGAAGTGAGGTAAGCAGACGAATCTATCGAATGTCGAGTGTCGCATACCAACATGAAGTCTAGGCGGTCGTTCGTAGAAATTAGTGTAGTGACGCTTACCTGGAACAAACAACATACATTATAATTTACTGCGTTCACATAATTGAACATATCTTATACCTACATGTATGAATGATAATGTTAAAAGACAAAAGACATTTATTTGCGCAAATATGGATACATTTGAAGATCTTACAAAGTTCTTAGTTCAATCCATATTTTGCCTTTTACAGCGTACAAATTAGAAATATAAAGGTTATAATTATAGCTTATTTACTAACACTTAGTTTTTATAATTAATTTAACTTATATTTTTGGCACGATATTTAAATTCTTATGTTAATAATGATTGGGACCATTCCGCACAATCTGAATTTGAATTGGGCGACTGAATACATGTTTCATAGTAACTGGGCAGCTGATAAACATAGGTACAATAGAATACTTATTATACTTATACAGAATAAACCAATGTGAAATAATTGTGTATGTAAGGGTAGTGATATTTGGCCCTCGGTACTTTCTGCCGGCCCTCGCGTCTGCGGCATTTAACTTAATTAATTACGGACAAATAAGCCTCGTTAGCGTTGTATCTATATAGGCGCCTAATGCTTTGAGCCTTTTGCTCAGAAACAATCAGCACGAATCGATCGATCCGAGCGAGCGGCGGGGAACAAAGGATTGCTAAATACGCCCATTAAACTTATTCTAAATATCAACGGTGGAAGTACAGTTTCACAAGACGCTAGAAACCGCTTCATGCTTTCCGGAGCTGTAATGTTCAACATTACGGACTCAATACAATAGGGTAAGAGGTCTAGTGGGGTGCGGCTTGGCTTTTAACCTGTCCTCGAGTGATACAGTTCGGGTAGAAAGTGTTGCTATTTGGCTTTTGTGTTGTTGTTTTGTCGTGTTGTGGCTTATTTCTCCCGTCCTATCACATAGCCCGATAGGCGTCCGAAGTCACTTAACGATAGCTAATAATGTATGAATATCGTTAAGTATTAATGAGTACGTATAATTTAATTTCGAATTTTATGTGAAAAGCGTCATTGAACTATTAAAGTTCTTTTAATGTACAATTTAAACTAATCAGGAACTACTGAATCATATGTCATCCTAACAACCACCGAAGAACTGCGGGCGCACACGTTCGTAATGAAAGTCCTGTATAGGGTAACAACACGTTTGGAAAAAAAGATTGGGATCTGATTCTGATCGGACGCGTCTAATATTTTTGTATGCGTAGGCCCGCCACACACACAGCAATGATGCATTGTCGCGATGCCACATGCAAGATTTATTGCGCGCCACGACCGCCCGTGTACCGCCGATGCTCGCACTGTCCACGAGTGGACTTATTTTGTTTACGGTCAATTGCCGCGCACAGCGACGTCGGTGCGAGCGAGCGAGCGAATGAAGCGACATATGCAACGTACACGAACGAACACGGCGCACGGACAACGCGACATGTATGAAACACGCACCAAACACGTCTGAAACACGACCAACGTCAATCGTTATAGAGTGCGGTTTTTAATATTGAATTAAAGAAATTTAAAAAGATATATTGGTATGAACGCGAGGCCCGAATATGGATTACCTCAACTGAGAAAAGACACGGTGTGATCGTCACTTATGGATATATGCAATAACAGAGTTGCCGATGCGTTGCCGGTCTTGAAAGAGAGCATTTCAATTCAAACCATTAATTTATTGACCAGGAATCCCTAAGGACACGAACGATCAGACGATTCAACGCGCGGTCAGCTCAACTTTCCACTGCAAAGTTTTCACCAATCTCTTATCATCAGGTTGGAGAGCGCGATCATTTAGCCTACATGTGTCGCCGCGTATTAATAATCCGATATGAATTTCACTGTGAGAGCAATTAGCGGCGTGCAATTGGCGCGTTAATGGCGCACATTAAGGTGAACGACGTTCAAACGCGGCGCGAAATTGGCGCAAACTTTGTGTCCACAGTTTTTATAGCCACGGTCGCGCCCAGTCGTGCCCGCGGCGACTAAGTTCTTCGTGTACGAGACATAACGTTCACCGATCTGCATAATTGACGGCGCAACATAATAATAATAACAACGTGTGCGCGTATCATTAAACGGCCGTTTCGAGAGAGATAAAGTTGTTAAAATATCCCCCCATCCGATAATAGACGCAATCAATAATAATCTTTATCCATGTACCTACACAAAGAGAAAACATTGTATACGGAATGGTAATCTTTGCGTCCTTTGTGTGAGAGCGTCTAAAGTTACAACATTATCAAAACATTCACTTCGCTCCGTACACATAATTATGTAGCTATCGGTTAGCTAAAAAGCTGATTGGTACTCTTCAAAGATACACTAGCGAATAATGTTGCTCCATAAGTTATTCCAACTAGCGCCTCTTAGTGGTCCGCCGTTACCCCGTAACCGCCACCATAGAGGGTCGAGTGCTCCCAATAAAAGTGATAAACAAGATTTGCGCGACATCTCTTCCCGATTAGTCTAGAACCGGGACCCATATCGCCATATACACAAGCGAATATACGATCTCCAGCCGTTTGAATGTTAATATATCGCCGAGCGACTACACATCGCACGTGAGCTTAGAAACGACAACATACATTGTCTCATTTGTCACGTACTCATAAATCCTTCAAAGGGCTCGTGTAACGGTTGTGCTGTAGATGCATATCAAATATCAACCTAATAGCGACGCGAGAAAGGTTGAAGATCTATCGCCGGCTAGCTTTATAGTGGAACTTTCTCGAATGAAGCCAACTTCGAAAAATCAAAACGCTTTCATTAAATTCTCTCACTTGGGTTTAAAGTAAGATTATATTATTGTCTCCGAAGTATAGTTATTATTGTTCGTTTAGTCTAAAAAGTTATTTTGGTAGATGTTTTTACAAAGTTGAAAAAAAGTCCTTTTTTTAGTAAACAACCAACTAAACTAACACAATAACGATTTAGCGAAGTTCATATTTAAAGCGGCATAAACAATGTTAATAATGTTTTTTTTTTAAAGTGAACCTTCCAGTGATCCTGCGATCTATGGAAACTAAGCAATCAGAAAAAGAAATTCTGCAATCCTATGACAAAAAGACACCTATTTGCATTAAGCTACGGAATAAGTAACAGCGAGGCTTTTGGATGGCATTTCAAAGATTGATGACTGATATACAGTACATTCTATTTGATCAGCTCAGAAAAATCAAGTTTATATTTCTATAAGTCTATTTGGATCCAATAGCATAACAATTAATATACGCCTCAGCACCGAACCTCTCTAATTTAGTCAGCACAGGTAGAAGTCGACAGCGGCGTCGAGTATACCAGCCGCCGAAATAGGCTATTCAGGTTTCAAAGTTCCCAGAAGCCCGATAAGCGCCTCCGTACCAATTCCGAGACATTGGTGAGCGGAACGTGAGATTTTGCGCGTAAATTTAGGCGCGCACGTGATTCAATTTCGCGATTCTGTATTCCGAATGCGCGGCGACCGGGGGGGGAGTTTGCGCAAACGCAGATAGGTATTGTTAGTAAGCTCGGCGAGCGACGACGATTTATCAAATGAATACCGGCGAATTTGCGGGATCACATGACGGAGATAGAATCTGCGATGAATTTAGGCCAATCGTGATCGCTCAGTGGCCTACTGGTGAAGTAACTAGGAACAGACACGCGCATAATAAGCCAGTTTAATCGTCGTGCATTTTATACTTTCAAATGCAGTCAATGTTATTAACGACGTTCTTTATCCTAAAGAACCTTCAGAGTAAGAAAAGTGAATAAAATAATGAATAAAAAAAGTTTTCTGTTTAACAATACTCGTGCCGACGCAATTGCTATCGCAGTTGCATTCAATTGTTTTAAATGAGCTACAATTAATACAATAATGCAACACAATAGTTGGGCAGATATAATGAGCGCAAATAGGGTCAAGTATACAGGAAACTGCGTGCCCGCTGCGCACGCGCGGCCCGCTCCTATTCAATCTTTATCATGGAAGCTAACACAATGGCTCAGACCACAGTTGGACGCCAAACGTGCAGAGGTTCACGTTGGTACGATTCTTTCTGTGAGCGCTACTAACGTGCAGGAAATATACGATCGAGGTACGGTGTCAAACAAAGACTTATGACAATGGCCTCGGATTGAATTTAAAAAAAAAACGGTGTGACGTCACAACGTAAGAGAATACGCCACCTACTTTGCAACGAGCACATGAAGAACCTAAGGAAATGTACATGGCCAGATTGAATCAAATGTAAATTGTAAACACATTAAAACATATAAACGATTCGGACAAATTGTACGACATTTAACAAGTGAACGGCGCACGGTTTTATAATATCTATCGTGGAACCGACACAATGGCCGAAGCGATCCGGCCGTATCTATTGCTCGTACATCGTAACAATGCTCACTTAATAACAATAAGAGTGTTTTCACGCCGGCGGAACCTATGTTGCGATACAATAATAACATTTGTAAACGCCTAAATACCACTGTAGATGTTAGATACCTGTTTGATTTATATTTTGCGAAACATATTAAAATCGAAACAAACGCGTCCGAACATCACTTTAGGCGTGAGTAATAAAACCGCGAGGGGTATCGACAGAAGATTTGAGAGATTACGTCATGGCAATAAATAAAAATCCGCAGGGGGAACAAATTGAAAACTAAATTAATTTAGCATACAGGCAATATTTGCAGCTCACCTTCGTTTACTTAAATATACAAAAAATTTCGAATTTGCAAACAGCTATAATTATGAAACTAGTGTGACTAATACACCTAAGAATTATGTCAGAGATTCCAATTAATTGATCTGAACGATCTTACGTTGATGATGATGAACAGGTTTGACCACTTCCGCATTTATTGATGAGATCGTTAAAGATTTCGCGATGTTATTTAATTGCCAACACATCAGATATCAAAATATGAACGAACACGGGTCCCGTTTGATTTATGTAGCTATTAAGAACTTAAAAAAGTCCATACGCTTTGCAGTCTAAGCAGATTTTACAAACATTAGCCCCAAGTTCTAATAAAAACGACAGATGACAATTATAAACATACGATAGCACAAGCTGACTCGATTGGAATAAAATTAGCAACAACACTAGTTATACCTACTAATTAAACACTAATTAAAATCACAACCCTAGTGCACACGAAGCAATTAATATAAGCACCGAAACAGAGATGGAAAAGATGCATAAAGCTAGTGACGCTCAATAATACAATTGTGTATTACAAACTAGTATTTTTCAAGTGACTCGCAACGCAGTGGCAACCCGTTTAATAAATGGCCCTGTAATAACTCACATTACCGCAAATGAGTTATAGTCGCCGAGTGAAAATGTCGCATAATTACCGGCGTAATTAAGTTTGCCCGTAACGTACAAAAGGTACTGGATTAAATAATTTCAGAAGAAGTGGGAGGTTCAGAATTTCGAGCACAACAACAGGGATTTTTGCTATTATAATTCAATAGACTCCGATGTAAGGATTAAAATTAGTAGATTTAAAATTAGTACATCGATACCTAACATCAAAACCAATAGACAATATGCACTCTATCACTAGGGTTAAGTCTCAATGTTTCAATTCTATCGGAATGCGTAATATTACTCTATCTATAGACACGGGGCGAATTGCTTCTACAGAAGTCAATAAAAAATGAAATAGCTTCAAATCGGCTGACGGCAACTGAATGATTGCTATGACACCCGATTGGACTGTCTATGAAGTTCTTAGCGGTTTCAGGCGATTTATTCGTATTATAAATGTAGGTTGAGGTTTCGCGCTTCATTTCTCCATCACAGTGGCAGTACGTGAGGGTACTTTGAAAATGCCACTGTTCACCGCAAAACACTTTCCATCTCGAGGTTTCAAATGTTTTCTAAATAAATGTTTTATTAATTGAGGCGGAGCTGGATTAAAACATCACTTGATACTTGAAAGCGTGCTCATGATCGCAATGAGAGGGCACGTGCGTTTGTCCATTCTCTCAATTGCACCACTTTCTTGCAAATAAATTCCATAAGCGTAGACTTCTGCAACTGGAACAGTCGAGAGTGTATAACTGACGGGTACCAGTTTAATTAAGTGATCGTCTCGAACGCTTCAAATGTATAACAAAATGCCCTAAACTAGGACTTTTCAAAAGCAAAGTAAATAAAAGAAAAGAAATAATTGAAAGATACACTGGTGAGCAATATCATCGCTTTCCATGAAGCGACATAGCGGTCATAGAAGAAGCAGACAAACCAATAATAGGCGTTGATAAAGTTTGGATTATAAAGCAACTGCAGATAATTGCACGGGACGTGCGCAACAACGATTCCAATTCCGGGCTACGAAGCCGAACGGTACGGGACGCCATGTAGCGCTCGAAGGCACGAGATTTATGCGCCCGCGCAACGACGTTTAATATTCCGCATCCGGCGGCAACTTTCCATGCAGACGGTTCGTATTGCCGCATCTCATGCAGCTGCCCAGTTGAGATGATGAGCCGAAAGGGGATTACAATAAGGAAAATGCTAATGAGCGATCACAATAAATTTTTTTAGATATCAAATTACAAAAGTATATCTTAACCATCCTAGACGACGATCTAAGTAGAACGGGTTATAATTGACAAACACGAATGAAGATATTGTTACGAAGAACGAATCCTACAAATCTGTGACTAACAATAACACGGATTTATTCAATAGGTAACATTGTTGCAACGGCAGAGAATAATTTGATCACCCGAGCGGATCTAACGTTTTGCCCATATTTGTGTCGAGGCAACATGGCACGGTCTCAGGCACAGATTTAAGAACAAAAGCGTGGTACTCTATGGTCTGCGGCGCGGTTAAATTGTAAGGTTTATACTTTACGAGCAGTCGTCCGGAACGGCCAACGGCCCGCGGTCGGATCAAAGGGCTCTACCCTCTGCCCCGTGTGACGTACCAACGTTAACAACAGACAAGCCAACACAAGGAAGTCTGCTTACGGTACATTTCGCGTCGACACTCCATCTTCCGTCTTTCGTGGTGTTTGTTTCACCGTAGAGTGGCAACACTTGAAATCGGCGCATAAACGTCGCCGCGACAAAAACGTGAGAAGTACGACGAAGGAAACCGGTGTCAAAAGCGACGACTGTTGACACGTTTTATGTAACAGTAAAAAAGAGAATGGCGTGCGTGTTACAGTGTAAAAGGCGATATATGTTAGGCGGAAAATGGCACCGAGCACAATGACACGTGTAGTGCCATTATAGGAAAGATTGCTTTTTTTGTCTCACCAGCTTAGCAGTAACCTTATGATCTCGTTACAGAATGATGCGAATGCACATTTCTTACACGAACAAACCCAATTTAGTAAACCGCAAGCATAAGCATAAGCGTCTATATGGTGATCTCAAACGATGTTATCGTTTGTTTAGAAATCAAATCACAGTCTCTCAGATAGCGTCGGAACAGCAGCGGTGCAAGGGTTCAGCGCTCCAAATGGGAATAAGCAGCGCCTTCGTTACGAGACAATGGTGTGCGGGTGCAATTGGTTTTATGAGCGAAATCGTCCCAAATGGGAAATGGCAAATCGAACTGTACTAATTTGATTTGCCTTTTGCGGTAATCTGTGAAAGCCGCGTTTATGGCCCCCGGGGCCATGTACGTGTTGGTGGTCGTGGTCTCCATCTCGTACGGCAGACTCGTGGGATTGTCCGGGCAATCAAAGTTCGATCTCGCCGCACGATAACCATTTTAAGGGAAACCCCCCCTTGTATTCTTAACACGAAATCGATAAACACGCCAACTAATAAGGGTGAGTGCGTGAAAATCTGCTCCTCTATATTGTAACCGAACAAGACCGTTCCCTTTAGGTGGCGGCACGTTAAAAGTGGAAATATCGTGAGAGGCCACGCGAGATCTTGCGGCAATTGCGATAAATCACACGTCTATTCTGTGTACCGACGGCAATAAAAGTTTCGTAGCACCTAAACATGAGACAGCGTTGGGTCAAGATGTACGCGCGACCTCGACAGATTCGCATCTGATAAGTGTACAGCGGCACACGATGTCATCAGAAATTGGTCTATTACGTGGCCGGCGGGCGCGCTGGTGTTGCAAATGCGGAGGCCGCGGGACAAGGACGAGCCCGGTGAGGCCGCCTCATTAGAGCGGGCGGCCCATTGCCAGCGCTGATCGCAGATAGCAGAAACCACACAGGAAAATAATATACTTAATGTACGACCACATTATAGAAAACAAACTAACGATAGAGCCATTCAAATAACACAAACACATTAACTAACACACACACATATATTTCCGATCCGAATCCGAGCAGATACGTAATAAACCTAAAGCCAATTTTTTGTAAAACGATCCTATAAACACCAATATAAATATGCATGTAAAGTTTAGATCAAATCAAAGTTCGCCTCGAAGTTTGTCTCGTGTTGTAATTAAACGCATTTCGTCAGATTTCGTGGACTACCAAGATGTTATAACAATAAATTTATGGTTAGATCGTGGAAGGATTTCTCGCGAAAATTAATTTCGAAACGCGACCGTTTAGCATAATGCGTGATCCATTTGAATTAATTAATGTGACAATAGCCTCAGAAGCAATATACATTATTGACAAAAGGCACGAGACAGCCGGCTGATTGGTCGAAATTCAGATCATCGTTTGGTAATCCATTATGGCTGAATACAGATTGAATAAATTTAACAACGACAGAATGTTGAAAATGTGCATGATTTAACGATGTTTAATGATTCATGATGTTGTTTAACATAAACGTCGTGTGAATTGATCTATTTTCACTTACATTTACTAAATACGTAACCAGCACAGTCCACTGGGGATATGATAAAGACGGATCTCAAATCTCGGTATCTAATTAGGGCCCCGATAATTAAGACGAGCCACTCTCTAATCTTAATTATCCATCAAACGTCATCGGAGAGCATCCGCGGCGTGTTGGAGATAATCTACGATTATTTACTCGTACATCGCCGCCGTCTTGAGGCCGCTATCGGGACTTTGGTCCGGTGAAAATCCGTGTGGAAGCCCTTTAATCCGATATCGACACTGGAATACCTTTGTTGTATTTTGTATTATGGGCTCAAAATTGTACAACGTGATGTTCAACACGCCGAAAATCCCGTAATATAGTTGCAACGAGAGACAAAGACATATATTGTTTGCACAAATATGGGTGCATTTATAGATCTTACAGAATTATTAGTTCAATCAATATTTATGATGCCTTTTACGCCGTACTAGACACACAACGCAATGCATAGAGTTCAACGACCTCTCGTTATTTTCGCGTCACTTGGAAACATGCTATATTCGCAACTATTGTTTACACCGTTGTGACAGACGGCGAAAAATAGGCGCCACTAAGTGTCACAATCGCACTTACGACTGTCAATGAGCGAAAGAGTGAACGAAACGCGAGCACACGTTTACGAAACGAACCGTTCCAACGTTCAGTGTGAACGCGCCCTAAGCTGATCGACGGACGACCTGTTGCCGGATACGAGCTAAAACCATTAAGTAACGTAAATTAGCAATTAGCCATACATCTAGTCCGTTATACGCGCAAAGGTATATAATGGCATGTACCATAGTCTGTGGAGATTCCGTAGACTAGACTTACTACACTGATGATTTACATGGTATCTTGAGACGGTGTCAATTCTCAACTATTCTCGTTTTAAAATAAGATGCGTGTTGAAACATCGAAAAGCAAAAGACTTTTCGATGGTGATGATGATTGATTGAATTTCAATCAATAGTCTGCCTGTAACACATTATTACTGATTTATTATAATGAACTAAAATGTAAAAATTTTATATTTTAATATAATCAATTTTTATGTGACTCTGAGATATTCTACCAAAATAAACTGATTTCACTGATTTCTTTGTCAGTAATAAGTCGCTGTCATCGCTATTTTATACCGCTTACCCACTCGGCATATGAACGCCTGGTAAAAGGTAAACAGACGCATTCGAATTAGCATCCTTCACAGTCGATTCCCGGTACCCGCGGTGTGAACTACTAAAACTTCACAACGACCACGCACTATACGTGGAAACGCATAAGAATCTCAATCTTAATTAGAAGTTCTTTTCACTCTATAATTGCGCGCGGTAAACAAGCGTTCGAGCCGTTGTAAGCGTTTATGTGTTTTATATTGTGAGCCGTAGAGTTGAAATTGTCGTTTGTCGGCAGCACAGTTGTTCGGGCAAGAAGTGCTCGGCTCAAAAACGCCACGCGCACACAATCGCCGAGTTCCTAGAGGCGTCGCGAGCGAGGAATGAGGGGGCCGCAGCCGATGGATCTCGGACGCGAGTGTGACCCGGTCACGGCGCGGAACCGAGCGCCAGCGGCCGGAGCGCGGTGTCGGTTTAATTCAATTATCTGCTAACTAGATTATCAATCGGCAATAATTCGCGTACTCCAAATTCCAGCTCAACATCGTGAGGAAACCTGGCACACCTTAGAGATGTTATAACGCATCTAGTATTCTCTGAGATAAATCCCTCTCCATATGAGAGAAGAGCCGGTCCAGCAGTGGACCACTAGAGGGGTTGAAAGGAAATAAAAATTGCAGCTTCGTTTCATGTTACGCAGTTGACCAAATTTCAATCGGATGATACTAAAACCATACATAGTACTTCCTAAGTCCTTTATGTCCATTTTATTTCCTAAATCCTTTATGACAATACTGTTCCCGTTGCGCGTTGCGCGTTGCTGTAGGCTGGTATGGATTCTTCCGTAATTTCACGCACTGCGGGAAGCCACCATAACGAACGACTACAATAAATACTAAAAAGCGAATTAAATATATTATACGATGCCCGTATAGAAAATCTCCAGTAAACAGTTGAACGAAACAAAAAGAATTGAACACAAAATAAAATTCAAATTTTGTAAACAGGATCTGTACGAGAATAATAAAGTGCCGTTTTAAACACTCCAAAAAAAATTATGTAATCCCGAAAACATCACAAAGGCTTGTGTAATGTGGCAAAACGTCAATCACTCAGTACTGTCGAGAACATAATATGAATTCAAAACGGGCTACTATAGATATGTACATAAATATGTATATACATCTCACAGTTCGTCTCCGTCGGTAAACAATATCACTTTACGGGCATCAAATCGATCACTCAACGTTAAGACAATAGCGGGTCAATGTACTATAATACTATTGTTTACTAGCGCTTCCACATGGCATTTGAGATTTGTCGTTTATAACGAAAAATCATTTGTATTTAGAACAAATCGTTTGAATTTAGAGATTATAAAATGAAAAACATTTGAATTTAGAACGATCTGTCGAGTATTGGAATTGTCTGCAGTTCGTTTCGTTGCATTGTGTTGTACCTATCATAAACGGAATACTAATAGAAGAGAGGAGCAAAGGTTTCTACGAAGGACAAAAAAATTCGAGTTACGTTAAGTTTATAGCTTATATAATATGTTGTACAGCCAAGTTCATAGATTGACGGTAATATGCCGTTCTGTTGTTCAGTATTGGTTTGGCAAATCCGACTTTGATTTACAGGTTAAAAAATTATATCCAAATTGCGAAAGAAAAACCCTGGAGATAACAAATACGGTGCGGAGTGAAGCAAGAGATTATTGATTACCTATCTGTCTTTGTATAGGTTCATTTCAGATAAAGCGACTAAAAATACTCGCGGCACATACCAATCCAAACCTTGTAAATGTAAAAAAAAAACAAATATTAAACTCGAAGAGTTAATCAATGTTGATATTAAATTTTTTGCTACTAAAATATTGTTGGATTTTTCTATTAAAATACCACAGCGATATTAAAATATCACGGCAAAGTATATACCGGTTCACCTTAGGTTTGGATTAGCTGGAGCTACGGCAAGTATGACCGGTGTCCTTGAATGTACCGCACATATTGTGAGTGTACATACATATATCTACTAGCAGTTCGATGGGCCTTGTCTAACAAATGCGTTTTCAATTGAAGACGTTCAGTCGACCTTATCAATCAATATGACATTATAATGAGATAGATATATACGGGTGTTAACGGCGCGTGCAACTTTTTTAGTACACGCAACGATATTACGTAACGAATAAGCGAATAAAGTACACTAATATGTTTTTAAAATTTAAATGTAATATTATGTTATATTGGTATTCATTCTGATTGATCGTCGGAACGATGGCGTAAGTGAAGACTGAAGACGAAACGCTGCATTGATACGGACAGGTGTTAATAGGATAGAAGTGAAAAATAAACAACAAGATTAGTCTAAACGATCCCCAATGCAGAACGGTCGATTATACTACAAATCGTCCCGAGACACTTTAAGAGGTCGGTGACTAGCAGAACGAAACAAAACTGTTCGTAGTTACCTCACTGAAACATAACCGTATTCTTCTTAGCGTTTCTAACAATCCATTCGCAAAGAAGACAATTATACGAAACTAGAGACAAACGCACACTAAACGCCCGTGACTAATTCACGACGGAGAAAACTGTGACAGAAACGCACAAGTTTCGGCAGGGTTATAATAAAATGTTTTACGACTCGGACATGACATTTTTTTTTCGCCAACGCAACGGTCATAAAATAGTTATGCCCATTGACAAATACACACAATTGAAGGCCAGCGGATAGCAACTGGAGGGACGGTTGAAATGAATAAATCATTATCGAACACTTGTATTCCTGATTGAATAGATACTGTGTTTATCGTAATACTTTAGGTTATAATACATTTATAGTATGTATACGACAAATATGGACAAAGGAAAATGTTCCCTTTGTGTAAATGTTTCCTTTAAGCGTAAATAAAATTTATTCATTGATAATAATTTTTTTACCGAAGTAAAAATGAAAAATGAGAAGATTGAGCTTTATCGGCGACAAAACTGAGTTAGTATGGAAATTTTGTGTCAGATATTGATATATGTGACAGGTGACAGACAGAACAGCGAGAATTGATCGCTCGAGTAACAGCTCGAGGGCTTTATAAATAAAGATTTTTTTGGTTACGATCAATATATGGAAAAAAAAACATCCGCATTGCAGTGTATACGGAGCTTTACACCGGCTGCCTGCCATTGTTTCCCTGTCAAATTTGAATGACGTTACGCGTTCGCTGGGCGTGTTTGGGCATTTTGAGTTTGACGTGACTTGGGCATTTAACACTCGGCGCGGCGACTGTCAAAACGGAAGTCTCATGGGCCGCTGTTGTCACGTTCCTTTTGTTGGCGATGGTGATTCGCGACGGTGCATTGCATTTCTTACATTAGTTACGAACAGTGACACATTCCACCTGACGCTGCGAACCCAATTCGAAGATGTTACTCGAACCTGCATTTCAGTATGTTTCTGTCTCGCTCTGCCGACACGTACCATATGAGACAGAACATGTATAAATGTGCAGCTATTTTAGGATTATACAAACATTCAAAGCGTTACTTTGAACTTGAGTTCTTTACAAAGCAACTTTTTATTTTGCAATACTGTGTGGTGGATTCTAGCCAAGAGATTCATTTACTCCTTCAGATGTTAGTGTCCATCCACAGCCTTCGGAGCTTTTTTCTAACCTTACATTCTACTTTAACGCAATTATATATGGTACCTTATATACTTACCATACATCAGTCATCTTGACCTGCCAAAAGCATGACACGCGCCATTTGCAAAGGACGCCCAACGGCCCACGCGTTTCAAGTGTTCGCACGGGCCGCAGTATTAAATATGCATTACTATTTTCAATATAACATGGGTTTAGTGGCATGTATGTCACGAATATTACGGCCAGCGGTGAACGTAAGGTCAAGTAGCGCTATATAAAATGACAGTTCATTCGTTAGCGGACACCGCGGGCGCGTTGCCCGCGCGGTGTGCGGCTCGCTTTAGGTTTCACAAATGAATTGGCTACACGCAATTGTAACGCCTAGTGCGTTTAGCGTACGCGACAATTTCGCGCGCAGCGCCGGCGGGATCCGGTGCAAACTTTTTGGGTGCGGCGGCAAATGTCATTATTACACTACTGTATGTTTTAATGCGATTATATTGTATTAATTGGTAGCGATCGTTATCGGCCGCGTACCACGTTCGCGTTTTCGCGGGGGTTACGTTTACGGTCTCGGTGTACGTTGCGCAATCGATTGTCGTGCGTCTTAATGGGATCATTGTGTCGCCGCGCGTTCGTTGCCAGCGGCTCAAGGTGAACGGATGCCTAATGACCGTTTTGACTGGCGCGGCCTTGCATAGTTTCAAATTTTAAATCACTCCTTATTTATTTCGGTCGTCGGGAACAATACGCAAACGCGTTTCTGACTAATGCTACTGCTAATGATACTTAACAGGACAAGATCATGTATGGACGTCAATGTTTATAAAAACAGTCAACATCGTAAACAATGTAATAGTATGCAATAAAAAAGGCAGTGAGTTTACTAAGCTATCATAAATAAGTACACTCATATACATAACACGAATAGAAACGAACGCGACAATATTAATTTCTAACCAATCAATTACCAGTGGGCTGCGGGTATCCGCTGTCATTTTAATAATAAAACAATTATCTAGCAGCTCACTAATTATAGCGTGCAGCGCTGCGTTGAGATAAAGGGCGCCACGGCTGACGGCTGTTGTTTCAATTACATTGTAATCGTTCCGTCGTAGGTCCCTCGCTACCTACCTAGCCACGTGGCATATCGCTGGCACACCTCGAAATCCCTTTTCGCAACTCCTTATTATGTACGTACACACACACACACACAAAGATATGTTACTAACGTAGGTGCTTACAGTCTACGCGTTTGAAGGGCGAGTCAAAATCATAGCATTCTATAATGTGGTTGATTGATATACAAAAGTTGTTATGGAACTCGTTTAGTAATATAATAAATGAATTATAGATTTAGTAAGTACGTTTAAGGCTACTTAAGGATTTCAGACTCGGGTTACTTGTAAAGAGAGAGGTCTGGGTTTGTGAAGACCTGGTATCTCCGATATGTTAAAAACACATACTTTTTTCGAATGAAAAAAAATTACATAACACACGTTTCACAGTGAAGCGAGACGCGCGCGCCCAGCGGTGGGACAGTGGAAGGTTTGAGAGCGGAAAAAAAAAACAAGAAAGAAACCGTTACGAGAGAACATTTCAATATAACGCCGCGAGACGATACGAATTGTGGACGTTGAAGCTTCTCAACGCCAAGGCGCGACTTCCCGGAAGTGACACCTGAGCCGATGGCGAGCGTGGCCGTTGACCGCCGAAAAGTTCCTTTGACGAGACACCGCAGTCAGCTGTACGATATGAAGTACACAAGTGTTACAATCGTATATAGCCTATTGCAATATGTACAATTACATTAGGTGCAATATGTACCTGTTCATTGGTGTGCCAGATGTGAGAAATAACACAGAATACACTCTGTATGACATGTTTTGTATACACTACCTATACAACAATAAAACAAAATTCATAATAAATCAAAATCTAAAGATTTGATACAGCGGTAAAGGAAAGCCCATCGAAACGTAACATATCTTAGAGTTTAACACAAGAATAAGCACTGCCTGCATTATAATAACAAGATAACTGATAACAGATAACCAGATAATACAAACATACATACATGTCTTGGTTGGCAATGGAATCCACGACCCTCGACTGAGCGGTCAGATTCACTGAACCAATGGAACAGCGTGCATTTATTTATTTATCAGTTGAATTTACCAGGAAACGTATAAACGTTGAGCTCTTTTTAAAACGGTATGCTTCGTAATATCATAATGAGGGGACGAGAGCGGGGAGGCAGGCATGCAGAATATGCACGACACGAATATTATGCTGCTTTTAAAGATATGCAGCGACATGAACCGCAACCGGCGCGCAAGAGTAAACGATGAACGTAAAGTGCTACGCAGAAAAAATAATAATAACGCTAAAATAACACCCGGCGACTCGGACACGATCAAAAGCGACACAAGGAATGCGTAAACAGAATAATTAAACATCGTGGGCGGAGTGGGCAAGGGTTGAGGTGGAGAAGGTTAATTGCATTTAGTTATTATACTACAATTGGCCGCAAAAGGAACGAAAAGAGAGTTTTTGATGTGCGAATGGTTCATAATCACCGAAGATATTGGAACGAAGTTCCTTATCTCGCGTTGCGAAGGAGGCTAGACGGAAAAAATCAGACGGCAGTTGTCCGACACAAGTAGTGTTGCCAATTAAAAGAAATAAAATGTTACTACAATTCCTTCACTAATTAATCGAAATGAACTTGGTTCCATCCGGGTGTCCCTTGACACCTCTCTTGTGATTGTCTTAGAAAAGGAAATGTAGATGTAGTAAGGGCTTAAAGCATGTTACCTTATTCGCGTGCTATTGCTAATCTGTATGTTCGTGAAAATTTACTAGCAGTCAATATCCAGTGGCGACAGAGCTCCGTGTCGGCTTAACTGTGCATTGCAACGTTTGCGATCTGCAATCGCGCCAAAGTGAGGATTGTAGACGATTAAAAAAGCCATTGATTATTCCGTCCTTTCCTAGCGTCAGTGTCCTTGCTGAGCATGAATTAAACATCTAGTGAATGCATTGTACTTAATGTACCATGTGCGGGAACCTAATAATACCCGATAACTCATCGTATTGGCTCACCGACTGCCCAACAGATGTTACCGAAGGACAAAAGGACCGTGTATTGCATCCAACGACATCAATGGAGTCGAACGGACGGCAACACCTGCGCGGCATCACTCAAGACACTTTTAAATGGCAACAGTCGACATTAATCTTCCTCTCACCCCCGCCCCGTGTCGGGTGCGACGTGAATCAGCGCGCCACGCGGTAGGCGCGGCGGACTCGTAAATACTTTCGACGTTAATAATCCTTTCAAAGGAACAATGCAAAATTATCATTACGAAACAGTGTCATTGAATAATATAAAAATAAATAAAACTAAACATAGGGGGGCAATAAGTACACATCTCATCCCAATTTAAACAAAACTTGCAACAAACAAATACTCAACATAATTGTTTGGGTGCCGGAGTCGAACCTGCAACGTACTGCCAAAAATATAGATACTGGTAAATCAAATGCGGCTCTATTAAGTGTCGGATAATTTGAGGCAGTTGTACGGTTATTAGACGAACGACGTTTGAAAACCGTTCACTTTCCTAAAACGCAACAAACGGATGAACACGAAAGCGCGAGCGAGGAGGGCCCGCTTTGTGCGAGGCGTCGGGCAGCGTCAACAAAACGGGAGCGGCCATCAAACGACTTCCTTTCTCCCGGCTTCGGGGAAGATCATTTCTCGGAACGTAAATAAAATATCGAACGCCCGTTCTTACACTCCGCGACCGCGGCAGAGTTGTGAACCGAGTGCAACTCATCGTTGAATGTGTGAGCGATTTGAAACGAAACAGAGTGGGCATTATCTTTTTCTTTTTGTTAAGAGAGTAGGTACCAGTTACCTGTGTCCGGTATTGGCAGCCGACCTCGAACAGGAAACGGGAATGGGATTGCCAGTATCAGGTAGATCTGTTCACAAAGTTGTTGGACATAATATACTTTTATTCCTAACATGTTCTGACAAAATCGTTAAACTTAGGTGTTCCCAAGTACATTTTACATTTTGTACACAATCAACGGTATTTATTCTATAATAGATAAAAAGATTGTCATTATTCATTTCGTATACAAATGAATGTAATAATGAAATACTTTAAAGTGTTAAAATTAAAACATCGACCTTAAAGATAAATGTAGGTCCGACAACATTGATATTTAACACTTATTATTAATGCGGGTACGGTTTTTGCATACGGTTCAGCAATAATTAACCGTGACACTTAAAATGTGTATAAACGACTAAGGTTGTCGCACTTCCGGTGGAAAAGGCAACTTTAGACTCGTGAAATATAGCCCCTTTTAGTGTCGAGACATATAAGCGAACCTTTCTTTTTTTAATTACACTCAAGCCAGCGGCGGGGCGATCCTTTTGAAATCCAATTAAAATTAATATCGCTTCGAATCATCGTATAATAGCACGCATGCAATAAGGAACAAACATAATTATGTATTTGTAAAGTTTCAAAAAGCAGAGCAGTATTTAGTGACGTAGTTATTGGTAATAACTGATGTGACACTAAACCGGATACCAAATCTATATATATACATATTTTAATAAGGCTAAGTTAACACTAAAAGCAATATCTATCAAACAATTAGTCATTATAATGAACTACGTATTATATTACAGCATGCATGTATACGGTGTGAAAAGACTGAAGAATACAACGATCACGAACAGAACAAAAATGTTTTCAGGCGTTTTAAAATCGCGTCGCTATCGCAACGGGCGATACGATAACGGCGCGGGCGGGAGGACTCCTGTCGCGCGAGAGCGGCGCGTTGCGAAACTGGGACGAAAGGCACGAACGAGTGCAGTGAGGCAACACGCGTGTACCTTTTGTGTTTGTGTTGTGTTTTCCTTTTCAACAGTTAACTAAACACGGGCGATAGTGTGACGAGCGATTACTAATAGGGCAGTTGAGTGTTGACGAGAGCTTTTAGCGATTAAAATCTTGAAAAGTTTACGGCTTGCAACAGTTATTATGTTAAACATTCAAATGTCCACTGTTTAACTTAGAACATTAAAATGGTTTCTGATCATCCGTCAATAGATGTCATTGCAGTGCGAACACTTTCGTCATTATTAGTGTTAATGATGACTTAACACCTATCTTTAACGCTTTCATGATTCAATGCCATAGTCTACCACACAGACAAGGTGCAGATTGACAGATTTCGTGCGCTGTAGAGAACTCATTAGTACTGATAGAGAATTAAGCACCTGTAAGATTCTATACGATGTTTTCATTCACCGTTATAGCTTGTTACATTTAGTCTTAAATACATATTATGTAGCTTTATATATTCAGAGTAATGTCAAGATACGAAACGCCACCCAATAAGAAACCTACCGATTTGCTGCATATGATTTATTTATTAAATTGCATTGAATATTTGTCAACTGCCGTGGATATACATACATAGATTAAGCCAATGATCCACTGACGATTACTATTTGTTCGTCCCACAAGCGTGTTTGTGGAGCACGAGCGGAGCTAGCTTGCGCAAGCGAATCGCACGAGCAAATACTTACACAGACTTAGCTCCACGTTGAGTGCGTGTAACCGTGTCACGATAGTGCACCGGATTTTGTCATATGGAATTATTGTAACGACAAACACGAGCGTTTTGTGTTGTGTTCTGTATTTAAATTACGACACTTTTATACCGAGACAGCGAGATATATTATATACATAGACGTTGATAACTACGATAAGATAATGCGATAAAAATTCAGCCGTATCGAATTGTGTATACGTCAACGCGTTAGATTGGATATATCTAGAGATTTAACAATAATAATCTCTCAAGCAAACGTGTAGCACCGTGCTGATAATCATTCGGGGCAGTAGCGATAAGATGAAATTTTTTCAAGAGGCATTTTTAAAAAGGCACGATAAACTCCTTTCAAAAGACCTGACGACCATTGTACATACTATACTATAATATTATATATGCTTTCGCGAAAAGTACTACTTATGTTCGATCGGGATTCGAAACTAAACGGTTAAGATTTATCATTATGATCGCCAGCCCTATAGAAATGTAAAGACTCTAAGCAACGTTTAAAACTGGTGTCCTCTGCGTTTACTGATCAAGGAACGGTTAGGGTTGCTCTACATGCTCGCAGACAACGAACGTTGCGACACACACGACTTGTGCAAGTCGGATTCGCGAATCGCGGAAACCGATCTCGAGAGCGGGCGGCGGCAGCGGGTTGGGGGGGTCGAGGGGGGGGAGGGCGTGCGCCGGCGCCGCACGTTCCCAACATTTCGATAATGTCAGTTCTATTGGCGTTTAGAAGGGTCGCCTTGAAAGTGGCCGACTGTCTCGCATCGAGATGTTAACCTTTTTGCATATAACATTCCACCTATAACTAACTACCTTAGTATCGTATTCACAATGTAATAAATCGCGGGAACGGTAAATTGGTGTTTTGTAAACCAATGCACGATGTACAATGCAATAACGATGAACAATATAATGCCTCTTCGAATTTGCAACATTTCAAACTAAAACAAATTAAGCAACAAAAGGATACGCGGCATATCATGTAAATTATTAACAGTACGTTATGTTATTGTTAACAATTTATATTTATATCGGTCGTGAGATGCAAACGTTCATTACGCAACAGATTATCGTTGCATTATCTCAGCCAACAACCACCGCTCTCACGTCAAAGCCTCACCGCGTGGGAAACACGACGTAGATACACATATACATAGGTACATACCTCAATATTATAATATGTATGCGACAAATTCTTAATAAAATCTTGAGTTACCGATCTATAAATTGCCTTTCAGCGTGCGCCTCAATAGGGCGTTTACATGTACTTCAATATGACTGTATTTATTTCGACGACTAAGCAAATACTAGTGTGTATGATATTATGAATATTTCGAAAAATACATTCTAGTTTCGTCAGGCAACGCGGTAGGAAAGAGTAATGTCCTTTATAATATATAGGTAATGTACATAAAGCGCTAGGTAAAACGATCTGGAATCAACCGGAACAATGAAAATCCCCAATTAGCCTAACAAGCCTCCCCGTACGCACATTAACAAGCGCCAATTAACCGAACGAACGCGCCCACTTTCGCGTGTCCATAAATTGGTCCACAGCTGTACATAAACGCGAATGTTGATATAGAATAATAACAAATAATAATAACGATAATAACAAATTATTTATTGCAACAAATACTCGTACATATTTTTCACCTCTTGCTTATTTCATTTTACTGAAGTTTCCAGCTTATATAATCTGTCGCGCTGACCAAGTGTGTTTGGCAGACTTCGTACGTTCTGGAGAGCAATTATTATTAATCCCTCTAACGCGAAGATTTTTTTGTCAAAAATCCTCCTAGTCTCCGCTTCAGTTTCTAACCGATTAAAATTTGGCACAAAAAACACCCAAACCAAACGACGGCCCAAACGACGACGAAGGTATAAATTAAAAAGTCCGTTATATCTGTTTCATATATCTAGCTTTGACATACAACTTGATCTTTCATATAACGATAAGGAAGGAAGCTTATACATATATTATTGTAACTAGCTTTTGCCCGCGGCTTCGCGCGCGTTGAATTCGCAGTAAAACAATTCCGCTTTCCCTATACCCTTAAAATTTCCTGCTATCTTTGGAATATCTTAATTAACATACTACATTTTTACTTATTGCCATTAAGAAATTCTGAACTGCACCGCGTGCGAAGCCGCGGACAAAAGCTATTTATACATATAAACCTTCCTCTTGAATCACTCTATCTATCTAAAAAAAGGCCGTTTGCATAGTTTTAAAGATCTACGCATACATAGGGACAGGAAGCGAAAGCGACTTT
>DWQT01000502.1:0-22140 GCA_018244895.1 Myscelus amystis hages | reverse complement strand
ACATTTTGCATATACACTGCATCGCGTTTTAATGCATAAAATGAGTTTTACGTGGAAAATTCCGTATAAGTGCAAAAAGTACAGACATTAATGTCAGACACTTATGTCACAATTTCTGTCGTAGTCTGAACGTACCATTAGTGTCGTTACGAACGCCTCTTTCACTCGAGATGGTCGCAATTTATTTCATTCTCACGGCACGGAGATTGTGTAGGCACTTTTATTGTGACCACTGTTCCCTGTACCTTTTACTTTCAAAGTGCACATCATTAAAACCTCAAATGACATTACTTAATGTCATTGTAACAATTGGTATCAATAATTTTTAAATTCACAACTAAATTCTGATCCTGTGTAAAAACTAAAACATAATATAATCTATATGTAAACATGAAGATCGACGAAGTTTAGTATTATATAATCAGAACAATGTACTAGAAAATATACAATGTCAGGACCGTACAGGTAGGGTTTGTGACATCACTTGAGGGAGGAATTTACGTGCGATTAAAAAAAAATCTTTCACACTCGTAATATATTGTCACATAACATTGATAATTCAATAAAAAAAAAACCGTTCCAAGTTCAGGTTATTCGGACAGTGGTAATTACGCGAGATACTTTAAATACGTATTGTTAAGATAATCGCCGGACACAATATTTAGATTTTCATTTCCGCCGAGTAGAGTACATAGTGGTCACGCCGAACGGATGTGCGAACTGGTGAATAACGAATTTTAATTCATTTAAAATCGAAACAAACAACCTAAGATGATTTCTTTGTAGTAATCTAGTGGTATTATAAGTTGTTATAATATAATGGCCTACCTAATCGGTTGTTGAATAGTAGCAAATTATTTTTGCGAGTATCTTATAATTTACTAATTTGGCGGCATTTAGTCAAACTAAACGGAAAAAGTATCGACTCAATGTAGTATATCGCAAAGGATGTAATATGACAGGTATAACCCAGGCCACATTAATATGGCCAGCCTCGCCTATTATTATATTTGATGGCATAAAGTATGGCGCGAAGGAAACAACCGACACATTATTGAGTGAGTTTTCCTGTGTTTATGTCGAAGAATCCCACCGCTATAGATAACGGTGCCTGTCGTAGACATCGGCAAGTTTAACGATTCGTTGCTACCATACTAGAAGGATATCCATTGTTTACGCTGTTCTCTTGGACTTATTACACGTCAGTCATTTTATAACATAAACCGATTTATTTACAGAACTGTTTTTTTTACATTATTCCATAGTTTAGACATTACAATTATTAATCAACCAATTCCAAATTTTAATTATTTAATTAACATATTTATAATTAAAATTTACACTAATAAATCGGCGGTGTAATGACTTAATGACTTAATGTGAAGTTTTGCTTGCGATTTATGTAATCCTTAAACTTCTTATAAATATGTAAATATTTTTTGTATAATTTTGATATCTGAGGTACGGGTAAGTAACTGTTATCAACTTCGTACAGACATCAACGCACATTTTAGATAATTACATTAATCCGTCTCGACGACAAGATACCTATCTGGACGTAGACGATATTAATCCTAAAATCAATATCGATAAAGCAGGCGATGATGAGTTATTCGAAAGCCGGCATTAAGTTACCCTAAAAGGACACCGACAAATTTTTGTCATGAACATTTTTGCAAAAACCCGTTTAATCCATCAACATAATTTTAAGACAAGTTCATTTAGGGCCATGATCCCAAATTAGGCACAACCCGTGTCATAGTAATCAGACAACAGATCATATTTACATGTTATACAATTTTTAATTACGCGTAAATAGCTACTTATATCGATAAGTTTACCCAAACGCAAAACAAGTGCTCGTGTTTAACACACATATGTTTCACATGTAAGACCTAATTATGTTATAATAAAATAAAAATTAAGTTTTATGAAATATTTGAAACGAACAAAATATTTATGTTTATAATTATTAATTATACTTCATCCTTGAAAACCAATAAATAAATGTGTATTACTATTTATTTTACAGTATCGCTAAATTCGAAGGTTTCGGTTGTTCTCGCAGGTTGGACACAACTTTGAAATTTCTGTATTAAAACAGTTTTTATGTTCAGTGAGCAATCGAGCGAGACAGCAGCGGCAGCGGTTAGCAGGTACAAGATCGTTCCGTGCTCAACACATTGTGACAGAAAGTATCAGAATATAAAAATATACTGAAAGAGGTTTTAATATAACTATAAAGAAATCATTTTACTATAACTCTTTTAAACGATATAGGTACTTAATAGAATGTAATGAAATAAAACTAACTTAAAAAAAAACTAGGGTTTTGATGTGAAACTTCTATTGACGCGCCACAATGAATGCTCTGGAATAGTGCTTTATTAAGGGCAGAAAAACAGTGGCTTGTTGTTTCACAGTCAAATCGCATTGAGTTATCTGGAATGCTTTACCGAGGTCTATATTCTTCGGTATATCCCCATTCGCCTTGTAGCCTAGACATATTTCACCTGGGATGTCAGCGACTATATTTTATGAGAAGAATGGCAAGATCGAATCTAAAATCCAAGCATACTAAGAGTCCGATTTCGAGATACTAAGTTATAATTACACCCGCAGCTACATACGTTACAATACAAATAATGTTAGCCTCCTGTTCACTTTACATCGCATTATTCTATTTATGTGTTAATTCTTACTAGAAAGTCATTCAAAGAATTTCAATATATTTATATTTGCTTCATGTAAATTCGTTACGAACATAATATCTTGGGATATACGTCGACTAGCGCTATATATACCCACAATATATTTCACAGCACTTATTAAGTCATCGTCTGATAACGAACTATACTTAATATAGCATTTTGTTGAAATAATTGTTAAATTATAAATGATTCCGTTAGGTATATTCCGAGTAAAACAATTCCTCTTTCCTTATAGCGGGAAAATTTCTTGCCATCTTTCGAATATCGAAATTCATTTGCTACATTTTTACTTATTGCCATTAGGATATTCTGAATTGCAACGCGTGCGAAGCCGCCGGCAAAAGCTAGTTATACATATAAACCTTCCTCTTGAATAAATCTATCCATTAAAAAACCGCATCAAAATCCGTTGCGTAGTTGTAAAGATCTACGCATACGTAGGGACAGGATCGGATAGCAACTTTGTTTTATATTATGTAAAGATGAACACGCCATGGTTAAATGTCACTACTTCGTACAACTAAAATATGTTTAAGTTTGACACACGCCGTATGCAATAACAGTAGGTATTGATATTGTTAATTCATTCCTATATCAATAATACTCGGTTTGTTAAACACCTTGTAATAACATCACGAACATGAGATATACGTGTGCAGTTTACTTCAACGATATTCACGGGTACGAAACGAATTTGGTTTTGTTTTCAAAAGTTGATTAAAGCACGGTTTCGTAAAGCGTATCGGCCCAGCAACCTTCCACATAAGATTTCATAATAAAATAAAAAGTGATAGCCCGCTTGAAGGTCGCCTTGCCGCCGATCTGATACCACACTTCTGACGCGATTCAATCGATTTTTCTTTCACAGGGTTGTTACTCTTTAGCAAAAATTAAAAGCCGAATTAGTCCTCATTACTATAACGTGACTAACATTTACAATACACGTGATTCGGTAACACCCGCTTATTTCTTTATATATTGGAAATATATTAAATATATAATAAATAGTGCAAAGTTGATATCTAATGTTTGGTTACTAATTCTAATTAAAACTGGCATCACGGTGTTTGAACTATATAATTAGTATACAACACAATAATACCGATATTTTTCTGGACGTAAAGGTGGCACGGAAGGTTGCCTTTATTGCAATTACATTTAGAGTGTCAATGTATTGATTTAAGGTTGATTTAACGATACGCATTGCAAATGTAGATATCTTATTCTGAGATTTTGATACATGTTATAGATAAACTATCGAACTTATACCTCCGTATGATTGGCTATACTACTAAGAGCAAGTTGGTAGATAATTTTTACGCTATTGTGCAACACTACTATAACACCTCTATGTAACATTGGTAAAATTCGTCCAATAAAATAAAAACAAAAACGTATTTATATTTGTTGTGCCATTCGAGAGACTTTCTTACGTATCAGAGAATACCTACCTATAAAGTAACAAATCGGTGGCGCTACTGCCACTGGCGTTTAAACAAGTTTAATTCAGCATATCAAAATCAATTACAGATAAGTGAAACATTGATCGTTAATATCACAATGCAAATTAAAGCGTATGTTTTATATACGTCACAAGTAACAATCGAATATAATTTGTAGTTGAAGGAGTTATTATTCGGTCAGTAAAACAAGTCAAAGCATTCTATTCTCCTGTTAAATTATCCTTTCGGTCTACTATTAAGTATATTTCCCCTACATCGAAGCAAGCGGTACGTGATACATAATATTCCACTAGCACATACGTCTCAACATTCTTTAGTGTTAACGTAACGCCTTAAATTCAAAAGTGTTCAGATTTTCGGAAGGCAGTAGGAGTGATCGCCCCTATGAAGGCAAGACGACATTAAACTAAAGACATACTCGTATATGTACAGATTTGTAATGTTCAAGGTTGACGTCTATAACCGTGACTCAAGTGTTGTTTTTAATCCTTTTTTATTAAAAAAAGGAGTTATATGTAGTCTGCTATCTCTATACATTTTCCTTTGCAAGTATTAAATATATTACATAATAACAGTACATACTTATAAAAGAAGTGTTTATAAACATAAATACAATATATAATAAGAAAAATAGAAAAGAAATAGAACCCTGACCTTTAAAATTCAATATATACGAGTACATATGTATGGTAAAAACTTGTGTAAATATATTCGAGTACATAATTACATATAATTTAATATTTAAACTGTCAGTCTAAATCGATGAACGATAGACTTCTTCAAACACTATAATTAACAGTTAGTTGAATGTAAAAACACATATGGATCTATGTTTGTGTACTTTACATCTTCACTGGTGTATCCACTACTCTCGGAACTGCCTGTCCGCTTATTGCATTTTGAGAGAAGAGTAGATTATACGGGACTGGGTTTTCGCCGACACAGAGCAGAGTGATCCTGTGTCGTAGTTGCAAGACCCCTGCCCCACAGTGGGACGTAATGAACGTTGCGGGCGATCGGTATGTCGTTTGAATTGGGAACATGAAACAGGACATTTGCATATCTGTTTATTTCGACAAGCATTGTTAAGCAATTACGCGCTCATTGCAGTAAATTCACAGGCTGAATGTTGTGTGAAAGTTGAGTGAATATAATTTTTATCCCGCCAAGGGCGGCGAGTGAGTGGTGTCCGTGTGTTCCGATGTGGGATCACAGCGCGCACCGGCCGGAGTGACCAGAAGCGTTTCGCGATCTCGAATTTCGACATCTCAAGTTTTGTAAGTGCCTTTAAGGAGATCAAAATTGTATGCCGTAGTTCAACTGTACACTCAATGATATTACTAATAACAACAATAGTAGGGATTATTTATATTCACGTGTTAATATAGTGACTATTTATAGCCATAGGTCAACTGATAATATGAGGATAAAATATAAGTTTAGTACTGGGTCGAAAAATTAATTTAGATACACGGACGTGTATTTTGCTCTTGTGATATATATCTACGAGGAGTATGACAATTAACTGATACGTTGGTGCAGTGGTTAGCCATCCCGACCGCAGAGGCAGGGGTCGTGAATTCGATTCACACTCGGACAACTATTTGTGTGATGCGCACGAGACTGCCTACTTGAATTGTTTTAAGCTTTCGAGATTTTTATTCATATTTATAACGTAACCGGGACTTAATCGCGTATAGATTTTCAATCGAAGTGTTTACCTCGATCCTCGACGTTTCGGCCGTAATACAACGGCCGTGGTCACGAGTAGACGAGACTGAGTAAAAAATCCGTTGTAGGTACATATTAGAAGAATTGTTACATATATTGAAAACAGCTGTAAATCTCTTTATTAGGACAAATTTTCTATACCTAACGAAATAATAATAACCACACTCGGCAACCTGCTCCCATGCTACACTGAGGCAGCTCTGATACCGGGCGGGTGATAACCTACATTACATACGTTTTGTGAACCAAAAAAATCGCTAAATATAAACACAAACACATTCTATTTTACTGAGATCAATATCTAGATATCTAGACCTACATTGCTGAGCCCCAGACACTTAAAGCAGGTGATCTATTAGCGAGCCTACTCGATGGAAAAACCTCACTAAATTACAAGATTTTTATAACTTGCATATTACAGCAAACATACAACGGATCTTCACAGCCCCTGCGTTTTACGATTTAAATCTTTGACTTGCACCATAACTTCGAAGCGGAGGATTTCCCTCGTCAATGGACAACCCCTAGAAGCATATTGCAAAATCTTGAGCAAACTTTCAGCAGCTGTGCGAGTAATACACTAACATTCGGTCAACGAATTCGTTGACTTTTTATCTATAACAAGAAAACACGTCATTGCTTTAAACTTAGAAATGTACTGTCAACGCTATTGCTACTTTTACGTCTGTGTCCAACATTCGACCAACAAACCTGTGCTTAATATAATATTCTAATATTCTAATACTAATAAGGCCATAAATATTGGAATTTTTCTGTTTAGTCTTTAGTCCAGTTCCCGTCTATCTAGCAGAAAAGCGCCTAACGATATATACGACTCCAAATCAATCTTCAAAAATATCATACGTTTATTTTTTATCTTATTTCACCTAGTAGACACCCTATCGTTACAATTATAAATGTTTAAATTCGCAAATACAAAGAATTTTCTCGTCATCATATTATATGCTGTGTGGTCCGACAAATGTATCGCCCACAAGAACTCATATTATGTTTCCAATTACAATTTTATTACAACCTCTAGAATGGGCACCGCGGACCACATTTCGACACGCTTATATTTGTATTGGAATTTGAAATGCCCGTTAGTGTTCTGGGTCTTAAAATAGAAAATAGTCTAAATGAGATTTATATCTAGGTTTGTACGAACCGGTTTGTACTTAATACAAATTATTGTCAGCTGTTCCTATATTGCATTACGATAGCACGACATTGTTTGTTTTCTCACTCTTTCCTTCGCTTCTCACTCTTTCCTTCCCTCTCTAACACGGCTTTTCCTCTGAATCTTGCTGAATCTCGCGCTTCTTACTTTCCTAACCATAGACACACAGACTTGTTTTCAATTTTAAGTTTGTTTTAGAGAAACACTCAATCCGTATATAATTTCCATAAAGATAAGAAAATGTCTTTTACTAGAAATAGATAAAGAACGAGCTAGTACGAAGTTAATTTTGTAGTATATAATAAGTATCTAGCTAGCTACATCTATCATTTTGAATCTTGTAGGTTCATTTCCAAGACGAATTGCTTAAACAAATCTTGAATGATTGAAGGTAACATTAATAAACCTTAATTATTGTTATTGGTATAACTGATTTCAGATTTATAATGACTTGACCCTGTTTTGACCCGAAATGCCTTTAAGGTTTATTACTATGGTAAATTTAACTGGCATTTTGGGTCAGGCATTTGAAATAATAATAGATTTATAATGAATCCTAGGTATACAACAATTTTAGTTTGTAAGAATAAATTCCATACATCCATTAATTTGAAATCCTTTATGAAAAATTAAATATAACATAGCTAAATATATCAATAAAACTTGTTATTAACAAAACTTTCAACAAAAACTAAAAATAATATGATTTATTTCATGCTGGATGTGCCAAACAATTGCAACTTTACTACGCTAAATATCAATATATCGGCAGAAGCACAAACCTTGCACCACAGAAGCACAAAACGTACTTAAAATTTAATTGCGGAAATTGTTCACATTCTACTGGATGGTCAAATCATCAATGAAAATTAGCATTTACAAAAGGCTATACTATAACATTTTATATAAACTAAAATATGTCTCCTATTTATGAATAGTTAATTAAAGTTTATGCACTATTATTTTAATGCAAGATAAATGATATTCTATTAACTTCAGCTTCTAACGTATTCTCTCTGTAAGGCATATTTAACGGTTTTATTTTTGAAAGACTATCAAGTTTTAGATACCGCGGGTCTTAGAAAAATGTTACTGCGGGTATATTAAATGCACACAATTAAGTTTTGTTTGCGAAATCTATTTTTAAAAGTACATTTTTGAGTTGCCAATTGTTTTTCGAACCTTGTATTGTTCCTCTGAGACGATTCTAGGCCCTAGTCGATAAGGCTGGCTATTTGCGGATTGGAAAACTACACATCTCTCAAATATTATATTTAAATTCATTCTATTGGACAATCCATATTGTTCCTTAAAGTGTGTGAAGACTGGCAACACCATTGGCAAGCGGCGTCGACCATAGCTTATGTTCCCATTCTAAAATAAGGGCGTCCTATATCAGTGGCACAATTAAAAGGTGAAATGAAAATATCTATTATACTATAAAAAACGCATCACGTACACAATTCAATGTACGAGACCGTGAACGTTTTAATAATCGTAAACATTTATAAAATCCTCTCAAAAACAAATAAATAAACGGGTAACCTAAACAGCAATAATATAACCACAACGCGTTTCAAAACATGTAATATATTATGTACTTATTTCGTTTTGTGTTTTGACGAATCAACGGTTCATATGTGAAGTAATTTACTTTTGAACCAAACTAACGCGCGGGGATTTAAAAGCTTATATAAATTCCGCAGTTGTACGAATATCAATATTTATTAGACACGCGAATAATAGACAACACAACGCTCAACATCCCGCATACAAAGCGAAGGACATCGTCAATGACACTCCTCGTCACTTATTTGTGAAAATTAAAATTCTACCAGCCTATACTGTAGCCCATTGCCATCTACATACAGTCTCAAAATCGACTTCACTAAAACTATAACTTTTGAGCCGTTTAAAACATCTCTATCGCCCACAGGTTCTACCACTGAAGAATTCTTTCTTTGCGACCTTTGTTGTTGGTCCACTGCTGAACCAGGTCTCCTCTCATAGTGAGAGATATTTAGGCCACAGTCTACCACGCTGGCCAAGTGCGGATTGATCGACTTCACACGCCTCAAAAAACATACTTTATAACATCTCTAAGATTCCCTCAAAATTTACCTTCACCATTAGAGCAAGTGATATTTTTAATTTTAGTTACAAAACGGACGCAACAAGTCAGATATACGTACCAAAATCGAACTTAGACCCCCTGGAGTGGGAAGCTGAATTTGAAACCACTAGGTTACCACTACTTAAGAAGAATTCTGGAGTATACTAATCCTAAATAATCCAACATCGATTGGTAGATTAGACTTAAGCCTTAGACTGGCCTTAACAAACGCATTGTCCTTGCTTGCGTGACACCTAGCTTCGTATACGGCGAATACGTCGCAGTAACGTTTTCAATAAATATATTAATTGCGTCGGTAGCTTTGAAGTATCATTCGATCACCACTGTCATGGCCCACCGATTGACCCAGTTACACCACTTACGAATTCGGTCCTCCCAAACGAGACACTTCCTGAGCGTATCTATACCAGTATTAACGGTTTTAATGGCATTTTCTGCTGTATGTGATTTTTGTTATTCATCTGTATTAACATTGCACAAATGACTAGATACTAAAGTTTAAGACCACTTTATTACAAGGTTTGAGTCTACCGGGTTCTTCACGCTATCAATAACATTATATTCAATATTAAAAACGCACGTAATCTTGTAAACTCGAATTTACGTGCTACCATAATTCAGTTTCAAATTGTCTTATACGTTGCAAGTTATAATCATTTCATGAACGTCATATATGTTTTAGTTCATCAGGTGTGTGTCCTTCAGGCTTATTATTTATTGATCCTTTATTGTTTGTAAAATGTGAGGACTTAATGCCTATTGACATTACCAGGCAACCCCTTCGGCTATGGTAGACCGGGAGCATGAAGCCGACCGAATAATTCTTACTACACCTTTTTCTGTCTTACACTATAGCCAGTGTCGGATTTTGGGAAATAATATTTCCTTTTATCACAATAGTGTGTCTTTGCCGTCGATCGTAAAATTCCGCGAAACCCTATCCCGTATAAACTTTCATCAAGTATCGAGACTACGGTTTTTTACGCATTTAAACAAAATAGAGATCCATAAAATCCGAGACTGATTAATTGTAAAAGTTAATTAAGTTAATTGTCAAACAAATGGGTTTGCATTCTCCCCAATTCGCATGGTGTCGAACTGTCTTTACTTGACTTTATCTTTAATACTATATATTTCCTTTACTGTAACGAACTAAAATTTTAAAGACCCGTAAAATAGTTCATGGAATCATGTTTATAACCTTTTTAAATGCCAATGTGGAACGATGCTCATTATAATTAGAAAATCATTGTTATTATACTATAATGATTACGGTGAAATGACGCCAGAAATGTTAAAGGTAAAATCCAAAAGGGTCATAAATTCACTTTGATATAACTTTGCGCGGGTCACTGACTTTGTTTCTTAATTAAAAGACCCATTCTGTTCTAATAATATTTGAATTTGTTTACACCTTAATAAATATCGTTACATAATAACAAACATTTTTTACACCTCGAATGATTTTATAGTATTTTTAGAAAAAGAAATATTAATTATCTGCCAGATTGAGGTTGTCAAATATATTTATAGAGACGGCATCTCACCAATTTTCTGCGCAATATTAATATTATTATTTGAGCCATTTTATCTAAACAACACCTCTGTTTGTGATTTTAGTCTATTTGTAATAATATATAATAAGAATATCATAAAACAGCCTCTCAAACTAAACATAGTGCGTACTATTCTGACCAGACAGCTAATAGCCTACAAAATCTGCTTAATGCACCATTAATACCATGAATCATATTGTTAATTAAAAAAATGTTCACTTCATTGAAACGGCCCCACAGTTGGACTATATGACCCGGATTGCGTATTCACACTAATGTGGGATGCCTGGAGTTACCAGCACGTGAATATAGTTAGCATGGGATATATAATTAAGGAAAATAAATGGTAATGAATAATAAGTTCTATGCTTATTTACAAAAGTACTGTTTATTGTGAAACACGAATAAAAATACAGTAATTATTTATTATGACATGTTTATTATTAACTTACAATGTACTTAGGCTAGATATATAGAAAAAATAGCCTTTAACCTTAATACTTAACTTAAGCTAAACAAATTTTAATAGAAACATAACAGTTTTTTACTTACAATTGCCTTTTTATTTCATTACATGGAAAAGGTAATCAGTAAAAGAACTTGAATCGACATTTATTTAAGTTTCAAAAATCGGTTATAGTTTTAATGTAAATAACAAAACAATACAAACGAAAACAAAACTCATTTTAACGATTTATAAAGGTTTAACGGTTAATTGACACACAGATGCAATAAAGCAAATCATATTCATTGTCAATCATATTAACAATATAAACAATTAATTTACAACACAATCACAACCGAACTTATTTAACACATTGACAGATAGAAATAACGTCCAAATATTTTTTTTACCAAACTGGTATACCATATTCGCAAACTTGTATTTATTCATAAGGATAACTATAACAGTTTTGAAACTTATTATATAAACTGAAGACTGAAAATCGTGTGCACTATTATCGAATTCTAAGTACAAATAGCCAATTATTTTAATTCTTACGAGTTCATGATCACTTTGTTTTTTGGAAGAAACATCGCGTGTTCTAGGCAGTGTTCATCCGGTAATCGACATAGAAAATCTATATTAACATCATTATTTATTCACACTACGAGTATCTGTATCTGTACTATAACACAAGGTCATCACGCCAGTAAACAACAAATCGTAACATACGTCACTACACACACCGCGCTGACCCGATTAAAACTGTCTGGGACAATAACGGCGACTATTAATAAACTGCAGGCTTCTTTTCTGTCATTTTAGGGGACGACGCCTTGAGCGAAATGAAACAGATCTGTCAAATTTTTTCGAGCTACAATAGAGGTATTCTAGTCTTCTAATATTAGGCAAGGACGACTTAGCGAGGTACTGTCAACTGTTCCGTACAAACAGCAAATAAATATCCAGGTCAGCCCATCCTCATGATATTACGACGTCGGAGCAAGCGCTCCATTGCGTAGAACACGCGATCTGACCCTCAGTATGGACACACTATGCCCCCCGTCCCCGGCACGGCCGCCGCGTCAGGATAGTGGACTCTGCAGATCTCCTTAAAGGTCTTCCCCTGCCGCGGTCTCTCGACATTCCTGTATCCATTGTAACCGTTCCCGTACTCGTTCTGGTATCCGTAGTTGTATCCGTAACCTCCGTAGCCGCTGTACCCGTAAGATCTTCTCGGGTTGCCCTTCAAAACGTCGTAGAGCGCGTCGAAGAACGGTGCGGCTTCTATCGTCGCGAACGCCATCAACAGCACGGTGAGGACGAGGAGAGTTCTGATCGAATACATCGCGGAAGGGTGACGAGTGGCAATTGTCTCAATCAGCTGGCGGTCAACGCGGCCTCGTTGCGCGGAAGCACGCGGCGCTGGTTTAATCGCGACTGATGCCGGGTGTTCATATCACCCGCTTATATACCGGCCTCGGATGATCCGACGGGAGACAGAGACGAGCGCACGCGACGGGTTCACGGTCCACACCCGGGAATCGCATTGAATTGTTTACCGCGAACGTTCTTCGAGAGGGTGCTCGTAATGGAGCCGTTTCGTCACCGACCAGGAAGCGTTCGCTGCAAAAGTTCAAGCCGCGAGCCGCAGTACAACGAAAGCTTATATCTGTTGAGCTTATTCTGTAACGCATTAATATTGTTACGTAAACTTGCTAGATTGTTTTCCTACCTATCAAATTCGTTATTACTGTTACATTTATTAATGATCTTAACGAATATAAAAGTAAGTAGGTTTTTTTAACGTAATGAAACTTCGAATGTAATAAATGAAAGATGTTTATTAATATGTTCGTAGATTGACGGCTGCGTATCAAGCGATTTCCTTCTCCAGCCATAAGAGTACAATGTTGAGGTGTATTGGAGTCAAGTTCAACTAGCGGCGATCATTCACCTCCGCAATATCGCTGTCGGCGCGTTTTACGATCGAGATGATTTTTAAACTTTAATTATTTCAAATTAGTTGCTCATTATTGCAAAATAGTTAGTGCTCATATTTATTTATTATCACTACTGATATTTATTCTACAATACCTTAAAACTTATCAAAGAAATCGTAATAACTCCTATATCTTAAAAAATCTTGGAGAAAACCAAATATGATCGCACATCGCAAAGAAGGATCTCAATAACGAACTAAAGTTCCATAATCCAGCATTCGAAACATCCACACAGGAGTTATGCGATGATTGATTAAAAAAATTATGTCAACCTGGTAATATGGAACCCATAAACTACTTACTACTCAAGTGTCTAATATATAATACCAAGATACGCGTGTGTATGACACATTTTCTTTATAGATATAAGTGATATTACTTGTTTTCCTTACGAACCATAAAGTTACGTAAACGCCATAACAGTGCAATGTTAAGGTGAGTTAATTTAAGTCAAGTTCATTTAGAATTGAATCGTAATGCGCCAGATTAGTCACGACGCCTCTATAAGGGCTTTAAGTAATTACTCGATTTCAATTGTTGAAATACCAGAACCATAGCAATGTCAATTACATCTTAATCTCAATTCAAAAGATATTCAAAATGTAAATAAATATATTATAATTATCGTACGAAACCGTTAATATTTCAAAACGGTGAAAAATGTTTTACACAAAGGGTCAATATTTTTTTTAAAGGGGGAGGGAGTCTCAATTGCAATTTACATATTATAGTTTTTTGTTTCTTGACAAATAATCCTGCTAATTTGCAACTAAAGTTTCATGGACATTGGGCCGTTTTAAATATTTCCTTAAATACTGATTTACTTACAATAATAATATGTTCACCAAACGCTCTCGCTTGAAATCACCATTTGAAGTTCAGACAGGACGAGACTATGATAAAACTTCAATATAAATTGAAGTTAGACATGACCATACATAGCAATGACCACTTACAATTAAGTACCTGTTTACTACTTTTTAACATAACAATGTACCTTTTTATTACTCATACGTTTAAAGTCGAATAAAGTTCTGACTGCACCATTCTCATACTAATCAGGATAATTTACTACGGGGTTTTACAGGTACTTACCCGTTGTGTTCTCGGTTTTTAGATGGAAAAATAACTCACACACGTCAGCTTAATCGAGACGTAGCATATACAAGTACTACCTATGGTAACCAGCTGATAAACATATTTCCTAATATATACATACATTTATAAAAATATATATATGCAGGCACAGAATACACATTAGGGATCACCAAATATTTATTTTTCCTAATTAGAAACCACATAAGCTTGTTTCCAATAAGGTTTTCTCTTTAAGTAGTAGCGAAATATTGCAATAAAAGTTTACGAGTTCGAGTTCTTGAGTATTAGCTGATTCACGTTATCAAAACCATACTGAAAAAAAGAAAGAAATAGTGCCTATTCTCGCTGTACAGAAATGTCGCTACGTGTGTTTCGCGGAAATCTCTTGTTGATAAATGAATCTAATCGCAGCTTGGATACTGGCAAATGACATTCTTTTTTTAAACTTGTATCTAACAAACTTGTATGTAAAAAAAACATCTAAACTTGTATCTTTACTATTAATTAGGACATTGCCATTCCGATCTCACTAAAATTGATCGTGGAGGTTATGAAGTAGCGTCTACGAGTATTGCTAAGTTAATTTTATACGGCCACAATATTAAACACCACAGAATACTCCGGCATTTTTCTAACAATGTTCTCAACGCTAATTAAATACATATGAAAGAAAGTGATTAATAAATCATTACTGTGACACTAACATTAAATTAAGATGAAATTATAACTACTTTTAACATAAAACGCGCACCCAGAACGAAGCTTTGAAAGATCTCAGAGCGTAACATTTTAATGGACTGAATTTGACGCGTTGAAAATGATACTCGCTTTTTAAACGCATGGACTGTACTGGCAGAGACTTTAATTGCTAGTAAATTTAAAGCGGGAGGGAAAAATCTGAGTACATTTAATTTTTGTAGTAAAAAAGTAGATGAAATTTCTTAGTTTATTTATTAACTTATATATAATATTTGGCAGCACTTTGTTTTTTGATTTCACAAGTTTTTTTTTCGTATCTATACTTATTTCTGCGTCAATGTAAGGTTCGTTCAAGGCCAGTCTCTGATCTTAATTTATTATTGTTCACAGTTATATTAATTTTGTTTCAACAATTATTGTTGTTAAGTTTTATAACAATTTTTAAACAAATTAAGATTACACTAAAATTTTCCCATGAAAATAATTGAATATATTTATTTCAATAGTAAATATATAGGCATGCATAAATAAATAAGCGGCATAAAGTTGCGCATTGATAAAGTTACATAGAAACCCTACGCTTATGATAAAAATATAATGTACCTATCTTGTATAAACAGATATGGTAAAACTTACATAAACTTGAACTATAAATCAAAGGCATGTTAAGACAATTTCTTAGTCAAATTCTGTTACCCTGCATAATTTCATCGAAATCGATAAAGTCGTTACAGAGAATGCATAAACATTGTATGTAAACACGATACATTGTATTATTAATTAGATGTATTAATAACATGAATTACTTGAATAGATGAAGAGACGAATTAAACGTAAATAGTAAACAGGATATTCCTAGAGAATATGGAATGGCACAGATATTTCCATCTTGTTAAGTATTTCGAAATAACATTTAGAAGGATAAATAACATTGAATTCTCAGTTTAAGGAAGGACAAACAAACAGACCCACTTTAGCATTTATAATTGCAATTAAATTAATGATTATGTGAGCTTTCCTACTGACAACCCAAAGGTAAAATAAGATTAATTAGATTCAATTTCAAAAGATATTTGAACAAATTAAAAAAGATACTTTTGCAATGAAACGTAAACATAAAAATGCCTACCCTTAACTTTTACCGAAATGATAATCGTAAATTCCTGATACTAAACTAAAATCTTTAGCGCTTTCCTAGCTGATGCTCTGTATACTTCGATTGAATAAGTTAATTGTACTTTGCATAAGAATTTCCAATGTGGGTCATTGATAAATGCACAAATTACACAACCACCGTCCATGTGGAATTACTGCTTTCGTTATCACAATATGGACATCTAAATAACAATCATCGTATAGTATCGTAACCTGATTGATAATAAACCTCTTACAATAACAACTAGGACATTTCCCTGTAAGAAAGGGCACTAAATCTTACTAAACAACGCTACTGCTGTATGAAACATCGAAAACGTCAGATGCTGTCTATGGTTTCTCAACTTCCGAAAAACTGCAAGCCCGAGTCTACTGATTAGAGACCTTGACTGAGAAGCCGAAGGTCGTGGGTTCGAGTCCCAAAACACAAACATTTGTCTAACAAACACATTTGTTTGTTCCGTGTCTGGCTTTCATAAAAATATCTATATAAGTACAATATTGTATGTACATATATTATGTGTATGTTTACGACTTGTCCGGTTACCATAACACAGGCATTTAATTGCTTAATTGGTAATCAGATGGGCCTGTGTGGAATAGTCCCAATAATTATAAACATAATTATAATACCAGTATTCTAAAGGTTTGTTACATTCAAGCGTTTTTATTGAAAGGCTACGTGACGCCTCGCACGATGCTATTTTTGTCAGTTTCAATAAGTATTAAGGCTCCGACGTACATACTCGTATTTGCGGAGTTGTTCGCCTCGGAGATTTTGCACCCTGACTGACAGATAAGTGATTTTACACAGTTAAAAACAGGGCTATGGGTTTTTGAAGTCGTCACGACACAAAGATCGTTCTTTACATTTCTTACCACTTCCAGGTGAGCTTGAAAAGATATCAATTAGAGAAGTAGAAATGCATAATTTTTTTTTATATAAATATCGCTCATATGGTTTCTAGTGTATTTAATCACATGTAACCAAACTGAAGTATTCAATCAATTCGGATCAAAAGTTATGTAAGAAAACATTTCACTAACAACGCCTTTTGATTTATTTCAAAGATTTTATTTCATGTTCTGCAGTTATATTATCACAGAACTCAACTGATTTTACTCAACTGACATTATCATATCGTTTCTTAAATCTAGCATGAAAATAAAAAAAATCGAACAGTGCTACTAATTTATTACGCATATTGCTAGTCTAATGACAGCAGATTCTCGTAGCTGCTAATTAATTGGTATCCAACGTAGTCATCCCAAAAGTTCAAGCTTTCGTTGAGTATAGACTGCACGGTTGCATTATGTCATTGCAAAAGCTGCGGCATGTAATGGTGTAACGTGCCGAAGCTTAGCTAAAAGCTTTATACATTACGTACAATACCTTTAGTATCATGGCGACTTATTATTCACAGCTTTTCTTGAACCGAAGTGTATTTTGTTATGTTATGAAAAATGTGAACTTAATATTCGATATGTAAGACACATTTATTTAATTTAATTAAATATAAAATGTTTTATTTTTTTTTTTTGTAAAATCAACATAAAGTAAGAATAAATTTATAACCCAAATTTTACCTCAACTTAAGAAAGAGTCCAACCGATTTTCGTGTTTGTGGTGATTCAACCTATACAGTTATAAATAATTCCATCCTTTTCAAATTCATAGTCAACTTTACAACTATCAACAAGCAGAGGATTAATCGCCTAAGTAATGTATTTTCTTTCATTATTTTTTTCTTTCTACTTCGAACGAGTGCGCTCGTAACGTCATCACATATAGAGTAACTAATGCCATATATATTTATTGTTTTGCTGTTTATATCTCGAGAGCTAAACAGAAATGAAACAGATAAACATAACAAGTAACATGTATCCTTTACGTTGTATTAAACAAAGCAAACAAGAAGACAGAAGTATGGATATTAAAAGGCTAGCCGAATGCTTTAATCCAGATGTCCAGACATTCCGATGTAAAATAATTTTACGTCAACAGGTCTCATTGACGATCCTTTGTGTCGGAGAAAATACAAGTCAAGAGCGTACATTTAACTGCGATATATGTATGTACATAGCTATATATCTTCGTAAGGCTGCTGTTGTACAGTAACCTTTGCGTCTGTGTATATAATTTGCTAAATGAAATTAAAAACATTTTAATTCAAACAGTGTTACAGTACTTAACTGTTATAGTTTTAAGTATAATTTTTCTATCCATTAACAAAATCTAATTCAATAAAATGTCGTTACAATATAACAACAAAACACTACTTGTACGAGTATATCCAAAAACCGGTATTTTAGTGTTGATGTGGTTGACTTTCGACTTATGATACTATAAACAAATGATGATGGTAAATTATATAAAATGTAAGTTACTTATAATTTTCTATAATGTTAAAAATTACAAGCTAGTTGTTATAAAAATAACATAGTCTTTATGTAAGTAATAGTTTAAAGGCTGAAAGAGACTGCCCACAGAAGTGATGTAAATATTTTAAGTTATTTTAAAAAAGGTAAATGTTATTTCATCATCAATTCATACACGCGTCAATGGTGTCACAACATTATTGTTGCACTTTATCTATTAAACTGCATCCGGGGATGACGTCAAATTATGACCGTCATAAATTAGATCATGGTGCAGGATATGCATAACAGTAACATCCTATGACACCAATCCCATCTCATAAGATTGAATACCAATATCGCAATGACTGATGATTACAATTAATGTATGCAATAGCACGAGTTTAACGATATTTCAACATGTTCCGCAATAATATATTAATTCGGATCTTGGTTTAGTTTACTCCAGACACCCTCCAAAAGACTTTTGAACAATCATCCTATTAAAACTATAAATCGAAAAGGGATTCTTAATCATTAACAGATATAAACCGACCAATTACAGATGATTCACAAAAACCTGATTTTCAATTTGTTATCATTATACATCCATTCACAGCATGGATTAAAAATATGTATATAAGTAATTGAATGGTATGGATGTATGTTTAGCAGCTGTCCGATAACCATAACACAGGCGCTTCATTGCCTAATATGGAATCAGGTGCCATATGCGAAATGTACCAATTACTGTTACTATGCGTCCACACAATCTACGAGAAAGTAATGATAGCGTGGTCTTCTATCTTTGGTCGTATATTATTTCTCTTCAAGTTCATTTCTCCCCGTTCACACTAGGCGTTGAAATATCGCAAACGATCTGTCCCATTGTCTCTCGGACTTGGCGTGTCGGGTAAAACTGTTATCACTAGTGACAGTTGCTTAAGTTTGTTGGTGTTTCGAACAGTTCGAAACTTGAACTTGTCTGATTGACCAGTAGCTGTCACCTCTGTTAATCTTCGATGAAACAGCGTGCTATCGTATTCGGTTAAGAGAATAATTATCATGTATTTGAGACAATTTACTCATGGTATGCGATACCAAATTGACTAAAACCTTTGATGTGCGGTAACCAAAATGCTGATAAACATACTATATCTATACTATTAGTAAAGTAAAGTATTCTTTCTATATGTGTTCAGGTGGATTTAACTGAAAATGTATCCAACTAATGAATTTTTTTCAAATGTTTCTTAGGAGTTCTAGAAATGCTATATCATATTTAGCTTCAGTTAGTAATATTTCCTATCACCATAATCTGATGTTTGCTTCATAGTGCGCGAATGAAAGCCTAGAGAACTGTAAACATATACACTTATTTTAATAAATAGATTTACAGACAGAAAAAAATATGCTCTTGAAACAAATATCTGTTCTGGCTAAGAGTCGAACCTACGACCGCCACGTCCATTAACCACGGAACCAAACACTTACTACCGTTTCGCTGATGATCGCAGTGTTGGTCGCAATGTTAAACGAATTCCGTAGTCTTTATCTTTGTATTGAGATGAAACTTAATACAATATTTACACGCAAACAGGTTTCATTGACGACCCTTTGTCTCGTCGAAAACACGTCACAACTTGTGTATTTAAATACTGTGTTTGTAAGGCTGCTATTGCATGGCCAAGCTTTTGTCATAAGGTTAATTTAATAAACAAAAAATAATTGTATGAAATACAATTAATATCTTGTACCACGTGAACAGAAAACCTTTATTAACATTTAAAATTATCATAAATTAATCGATTAACTTACTACCACTCAGTGTGTAAATAACACCAACATTTTTCCTTTTTATCGCAGCGAATTCCTTTTTTTTATCGATAAATTATTCAAAGAATTATCTCTCAAAGATATGTTTTGAAAACAAAAAAGCAATCTTTATCGATATCAAGTCAAAAAGTAGTAATCAACTTCAATTTTCAATGTATTTCGGTTACTTTTTGATTCAATAAAGTACCTATACCTAAGTTAGCACAGAATGTAAAACTAACTTTACAACATTACGCGTGTGTCCAAGGAATAAAGCCATAAACTTTGCATAATTATGTCATTACATTGGACATGCTGCGTATTTTATATTCTACGCATTAGACGCGTTGGACGCAAAATTCTTAACTGGCGTTGATTCTACGTACAATACGTGTCATACTCGGGACCAGAATACAACTGTTGTACCTCCCGCCGCAAGAGACTTCTAAAAGGAGGCCTTGGAGGTGGCCTCACAACTATAATCACAGCGAATAGGGTAGAGGTCTACAAAGAGCCTGACAAGGGCGCCACCCTGAAGTATAGCAGTAAACTCCATTTGAAGATCCGGAGTCCTCCAACAGCGCAGAGAAAGGCCACAGAAGGGATTTTATAGCGAGAATAATCTAACCTGGCCCATCGTCTCTTCGAATGCACTGGAGTACCTTTTGAAGGTTCTCCCAGTAACTAAAAAAAGGATTATTTAGTAACTAATGCTAAACAGTCAATTAAACTATAATTCATTATTCATTCCCTTATAAAAATTTAACCGAAATAGGTTATAAAGATTTAAATATTGATATAGCAAAAATAAGGTTAGACTTAACGAAACTAGTAGCTAGTAACTAACGAGTAAAAATGGCAGACAAAACTACCGTACGCCATAACTCGGATACACGTAAATCATAAGATTCGACAATTCCGTGCGCTAAAAGAATATTTCAAGTCTGCCTCTGCCTGATATGATGGACAATAGCCTTACGCTTCACATTAATGCAAATATGTGACGTATTTATAAAAAAAAACCACACAAATCGTAACATCCCAAATATTTTGATGAATATTTGCTCATAAAACCTCTTGTTCCTTTTACTAGTTGAAGATTCGGATTTTCTACATAACGAACTTACGCTAAGCACAGCAGTGATATTTTACTGGCTTAGGTTTGTGCGTTCTATAGTTTCCACGCTGGGATTCCTGGGTTCGAAACTTGGCACGTTTTAAAGTTTTTATAGTTAAATGGTTAATTTTAATCATGTAAAGGTAAAAGAAAACGTCGAAATCAAACTCTTATATTTATTACTAGGTATTCCATAGAATGATCAATATTGAATTACATAAACGAACGTAGTAGAAAATGTAGCATAAAAAGCGCTATTATCTAGAATATTTATGTTTGCGTACCATCTAGTCTGTGTATACTAGTCCCCAGAGGGCAATAATGAGAAAAAAATATTATGGTGAAGATTCTTACTGCAGTATTATTAGCTCTGTTACGCGCACAGATAATATGAATTTGTAAGAAAATATACACAAAGCAACCTGCAGTTACATTTATAATATACATTTTTATTGTTAATCTTGTTCTGTTCTCACTGTTTCATATTATAGGTTCTCTGCTATTTACTTGTTTTTATATAAATTCGTTTAATTTTTTTTTATTTTGTTGGGAGTGCTTATATTTGGTCTAAATAAATGTTTCTTTCTTTTTATGTACAAATAATAATAATAATAATAATAATAATATCTTAGGACAATTCCACACACGGCTATCTGATTCCAAAGTAGGCAATTT
>DWQT01000501.1:0-22154 GCA_018244895.1 Myscelus amystis hages | reverse complement strand
GACTTTTCACAACTTCATAACAATGGTGTCCCTAACATCTATGCAAATTTTCAGCTTTCTGGGAATTTATGCAAGGGGTACTGTTTTTCAGCTAAATTGACCGGACTAATATTATACATACGTGATTTAGTAATGGCATTTATAAACACAGTCAGCTTTGCCCGTGGCTTCGCGCGCGTCACATTTCAAAAATAACAGTATTTCTCTACTATACAATGGGTGTTATTGTACATACAAACCTTCCTCTTCAAACACTCTATCTATTAAAGAAGAACGCACCAAAAGCCGTTGCGTAAGTAGTTTAAAAGATCTACGCGTCGCACACATAGGGACAGGAAAAAGCGACTTTATTTTATACTATGTAAAGATTTACTCATTTCCAAAAGAAAAAATAAGAAATGTAGCTCACCACGTATGCACCCATTCTTCCAGCATAGCGCATCTTTTCTTGAACCTCGGTAAGTTGTTTTAAATACCATTCCCGAGCTTCTTCCACGGCTGTAAGACCTTGTAGTAAAATATCTTTTTCCTGTTCAATCTGTTTCATACGTTTCAAGAGATTATAATCGATACCATTGTGTAAAGTATGACGTCGAGGTTCCCTGCGACGTGTTGTTCTTCTAATTTGTGTTTGTGTTTCATTAGCTGATCGCCCATCGCCCAATCCTCTATCTTGCCCTTCCATGGAGCGAGTGATCACATCGAAATCTAGTTTTGGTTCCTCTATACCTCTGCTATCTGCAGCAATTTCCTTTCTATCTAATGCTGACTTCTCTAGTCTTGGTGGTTTTGGAGGACCGTAAACTCTATGGGAGGTTTCGGTTTTATTATTAGCGTTGGCACTTCCACCATGCAATAATTCTGTTAATTGAGTGTCTTTATCTTCTATTAATTGAGGCATGCTATGTGTTCGTTGTTGTGATGTACCACCCGTACTCCGGATAGCATTCCATGTTCTATCGCGACTTTGAGTTACATTTATGTCTATCAAAGGCAGTGATGCTTTGTGATGGACTTGCGTATCAATTGTTTGCTGGGTAAGTTCTATATCTTCTTTACTTACTTTATTCGAGGCATTTTGAACTTGATTGCGCAAAAGACAAAGTTTAAGACCAGTGCAAAAACATTCAAACGTAAGCAAACCGTCATGTGAGGCAACTTTTTGAAGGCTTTCTATGACACCGCGAGGTAAGCCTTTGGTACGATCGTCACGCCAACGGTTTTCAATATCAGTCAGTTTTACATACCCAGTCTGTTTATCATCCATTATATCAAATAAAGTCCGCATAGCGGATACGAACTGCTTGGGAAGCGAATCCATATCCACGACAGGTATAGTATCATTACACTTCAATTATCATACAAAATGTTCATTCGATAAAACATCTTATTTATTAAAATAATAATAAATTGCATATTATCTGATACCAACAAATGCTTTTTCTATTTATTCACTGCCTTTGTATCACTTTTTAAACACAACACAAACACATAACTGATTAGTATTTCATTTCTTGATTTCACGTAAACAATTGTATCATTACGGTTAATGTGCAAATCAGATTTGTGATTGATAAAGTACAAAACTCTGACCGCTTATTAAACGGTATGTGGTGGGCGAGTGAACGTTCTGTGGAGTGTTTTTGCGGACTATTACAGCACACGGGTGTGAGCGGAAAAACCGGTCAAGCAGCATTTCGGACAGGTAGAGAATAGTCAGATTGGCTTAGCCAAAGATATCGTACAGGAAAAGATTTAAACGGAAACTGGTAATTTGCCTAACACGAAAACTCTAAATGTATATGTAAATAACATTTAGGTCAGTAGGGTCGATTACTTTTTAACATAGGGGACTAGAAAGTATTGCGTATATCATTGCTGGTTATCCTTTATCAGCTTGTGCTTAATTCGAAGCTACATACTATACTTACTTATTTCAAAGTTACTAATACAACATACATATTCAAAATTCATATAACACTGGGTATAATGTTCAGCCAAACTTTAAAAAATAAGCAATTGATAAAAAGGCATTATAAACTTCTAGTTATAACGAATTATAATATAATAAACAAAAATAAAACATGTAATAATATAGGAGTTGTCATCAACTATAAATCCTTACGATAGAATAATTGTGTTTATTACAATCTTATGTGAAAAAAAAACTAAGCACTTCTTTTTTTAGCATATTGGGTGCATGGACGAATATGAGATTTGGTATAGGATAGTTTCCATGGAGAAATGCTGAAAGGTCATTTACGCGGTACAAATACAATACAATAAATACCTACATAATATGTATAATGTATATGTAATATATAGAAAAATAACATAAAGTTCATTGCGTTCACATTGTCAATGTCAAAACAGCAATAGCAATAGCATTTATTTGATTTATTTCCAACTCCATGTTGCCACTATTCATACTGTTAGTGTCAAAGACAAGAAAAACCTAGTATTAATATAAATATCGTTGTTATTGGCGTTTTACATTAGTTTAAATACACAGAATTTTCGAAAGATATATCGATAGTTTGATATATCAATGTTTTTTGTCTTTCTCTATCCTTACTCATTTCAAAGGTGATTATCGAGGAACTGTAGAGTCGTATTATATTCCATCTCTGATACTAACAAAACTTTAAAAACTTTTTATTACTTAAATAAGCTTTGTTATGGTTACCTGATAGGCTTTAATACAGGCATTTTATTCATATAATAAGCTTTGATAGAACTCGTGTATAATATTTTTTAAATCTTGTATTGAGTCTTGTCTTATTAGCCTTTATAAGGCTGTTATATAAAAAATCTAGGTATACCCAGCGCGCGTTGCTACGCCATTAACAAAAATAAATTTGAAGGAAAAACAGTGGCGCCATCTGTCGTAAATTGTTCATACCAACTCAGTCACCTTCCCGGGCTCGTGCACAACCACTTTGCTAAAGATCATCACATGATCAAATGCATAGTTTACGCGTCTATAAAGAACATACAGACAAACATTCATTTTTATATAAGAGATTGATTCATTGGGTAGTTATATTATAGTGGTGTACAGTAAACTAATATATTAGTTTCAAATTGTTTTGTTGGTACACTGTCTTGGTGCCTGTTACGTTTTGTCATATGTTGTGTCATTTTATAGTAGGTATAAGAAACGTCAGACAGTGATATTACACGAATTAATAAATTTACGATTACAATAAAAATTGATTACATTTTACTCAAAATATATGATGAGTAATGCAGAGGATATAGACAAAAATGTTACAAACGGTGTTTTGAATAAAGAGTCAACAAGAAAAACTTGGGTGAAGTTCGACGATGAGGCTCCCCAAACAAGTGTGCCATTGCCTGAGGAAAACGTGTCGTCGGAGACGCCTACAACAGCAACCACCTCAGCCTCTGAGCATAAACAGTTACCGGCCGTGCTAAAAACCGAGTCTGTTCATGTGAACGTAGATCGAGGAGACAAAAACTTTGAGTCTGTGGCTCAAGGGGCTCTAATGAAAAATGTAGAATTTGCCAATGTACGAACAGGTTTTTGTAAGTATGTTCTAGCACCATTTTCGCAAGTGCGTCATTAATAATTTTCAGTATCCTATTCAAGTTTGTTATTGCGTTTTAAAAAGTGTATATATTTGAGTGACTCATTATTCTGAAAATAATGGTTATAACACAAATACAGCAGTTATAACATAATTACATAAGTACAGCCTTCCCTGTTTTATAAAGGGATAGGCAGATACTAAGGATTTACAGTGAATATGGTTCTGATAAACTTGTGCATCATTTAGTTTCATCAAAGTCATTTTCAGGCTAGTTCATTAGCAGTGCTGTTTACCTCGCTTCACTTAAGTACACCTACGATTTGTTTAAAGTATGTAAATACATCGGCGTCTACCTCTTCAGACTCTATCATTCATTATGTTAATTTTATTTAAATTAACTTACAAGATGTTTTCTAGTATACCTGTTGTTATATTTGCAGCAAATGGTGACATAATAGTAACACTACTGCCTGTCAATACAAAATGGCCTTGGATTACTGCAGCACAATTTCGACCGGAACTTGTACCGGAAGAGCTGATGGCACAAGGACTGACTGTAAGTTTGATAATTTTGAATAGTATTACAATGTACATAGGCAACCCCGTGACAGAATGCTAATGTTTCTTAATTATGTATTTCAGTTGACCGTTGAAGAGTATGTTCATGCAATGGAATTACTTGTGAATGATGCACGTTTTACCCTCTACAATATTTGTTACAAGCGAGTACTGATCTGTTGGATAACCGTTGCATTTCTAGTTCTACTCACATTACTGTTTTCTGGATTAACAGGACTTACTTTATTTTCTCTTGGAGTTCTGTGGTTGATATTAAATGCAATGGCAATATTTTTGTGTATGTGGATAAAATTAAAGCTTTCCAAAGGATTGGAGCAGTGTCTTGGAAGTGTTAATAAATTATTGAATAAACATAAGTTGCTATTAGCTTTAGATGACAGAGGCAAGATTTCCTGTCACAAAGTCAATTTGTGTTTTTTATATTTTGATGCTGGGCTGTGCATTACTCACTTGCAGCAATTCATTGAGAGTGAAGAGGGTAAAACAATTATGCAGGGGTGGGAACAGAGACTAGACGTGTCTGCAAATGATATTGTTATCCAAGGAAGCCAGTCAACAAGATTGTCTAGAAAACAGGTATGTGATTATCTTATTCTATTTATCACTGTCACTAAAAGTTAGTATTATTCTGTTTTATATCGATATTTTAAATATGCTGAGTTGTCAAAAAAATATATCCATATAGTTCGTTATGTTCTAATGCATTTGTCGCAGAATAGCTACATACCTACAAGCATAGCCATTTGGTACAACATGGTGATGTAACAATATTCTGTTATACATAATATGGAAACATTCTTTAAGAAGCCAAAAATTTATTAAAATATATCGTCGACTAAATAGAAAAATGACATATTTCAAATTTTTTTTAGAAAATGAGTTTATTACATAATATGAGTCTTCTCTCAACATTCTTATGTTTTATGTAATAATCTCCTTTTGCAAAAAATTTTGAAATATGTCATTTTTCTATTTGGTCGACGATATATATACTGGTTGACTCGGCAAAGATTGCTTTGCTATATAAATTATAATTAACACCCCCGGAACCTTCCTTATGGGTGGAATATCGTAAAATCCGTTCTTAGCTGACCTCTATTAGCCGAAAGGTATATTCCTACCAAATTTCAAGTCTCTAGGTCTTCTGGTTCCAGAGATATCATTACATGTAATTTTTACTATAAATTTCTGAATATTAAATCTTAAACAGATATTCAAACATTTCCTACATGTGTAACAAAAGATTTCTTTTGAAAAAATGACATGGTAAAGGAAAAAAAACATGATGAACACATTATATTCAATAATTGGAGTTTACAGTGTTTCAAATGAAAATAACATGAAGGAATCGTGTATTGGGGGGGTTTTGATATTGTTTTATGAAATGTTATGCTATTCTTGTAAGTCAGCTATTCTGAGTGCTTCAGTTGTGATAGAAGCAGGATGTCTCACATAAATCTACTATATATAAATATGCTACATGTGATTTTATTTAAAAAAATACATTATTTTACTTACTTACTTAGTTTACTTACTTAGAATACTTATACTTATACTTAGAATACAACTACTAAGTCACGTTATGTTTTGCTTCATGTTGTGTTATTGATTAGGAACACTACACACACACACACACACACACATTACACATCACCGATCACTGAGTAATTATTAATTGTCCATATTTAGATGAACATATTAATTATTACTTCATACATTTAAGTATAAGCAAATTGAAGCATTTTACAATAAATTCAAGGTATATGACTAGCTTCATCTTCACCATCATATAGTTCATATTAATATTAGTAATCAGTTTAAATTCAAGATGTCATAATTATATAAAGCAATGCATTGTCTGATCACAGAATTAAAGACTTTTTTGAATCTAAAATGTTAAAGTATTTATTGATTATCATATTGTCATATCATATTTAAATGAATAGATAGTTTGATTATAATATTTCCAATTTTAAACAACCTTAAAAAATTAAAAATTTCCATGTATATTTCAATGGTAATAATTTTTTTATTAAATCAATATTGCAAATGCAAATGGTTTTAGAAAATTATAATTTGATGTGTTTTGCTTATAGTGTTACAATTCATTTCCCATGGATATATCTTTCATTCCTCGTCATTGAATTTAAAGTACTTACAGCAGCAATGGCTTTTGCTTATTATTATTCAAGCCATGTTAACTCATTCTTCCATGCACTCTCGCAAACGTAGTTTTGTTGTGATATAGTTGTGTATGCTGATTATTTACGGTTGTACATGATTCTAGGACCACTACTCTAGTTTTATCTGTGATATAGAATATTAGGTCGATTATCCTCTCCTATTCATCGTTAACAAGGTGACTTTAATTGCTTATTTGTGAACGTCATGAATGGAATATGAAATAATATGTGATATATTTATGTCATTTATTAATATTAATAATGAGTCTGTACCTATTCATGAAACATGTCTGGGGCTTTTTAAATTATATAGTTATAAATATACTTATAAAAACGTATAGCAATAATTAAGACAATTTGCTTCTGCATCTTGTTTGTGTAAGTTTAAGAAGTATATGCCACTTGAATGCCATATCCTTAACATTTTCGTGCTAATGGTGTGTTGACACATATTGTGTAACCTTTTCTATTAACAACTTAATTATAACTGGTACTAATAACATTTCCTACATGATGGGTATTAATTAATTTGGTTATAAAATAGGGTAATTAAGTATATTTTACAACTAAACAAATATGCGATACTCAATATAATACATAAATGGTAATATTATTCAAATATATTATTACAATATCAATTTGAATATGCAATATGTCTACTTTTCATATCAAATAAACATGAAAGTATAAATATTTTGATTCCTAGTGACATTGCATAAAATGTGTCAATATGTGTTGGACAAAGTATAAGTTAGTAAATAGACATACAAGCCATTACATTATACCTACACGGTAATTAATAAGGCTGTGAAATATGTTTGCGTCTTGTCTTGTGTTTCAATATCTTTAAAAATATCAGAGGCACACCCGTTTTTATGGACATAATTAAAATGTCTCAGGCATCCATATTATGTAAATTCGAAATGTTTATCTGATGTTTAATGGGAACACCTCATAAATCGGTGTGATATATTTAAAAGTAAATATACCTAATAATTAATATAGTAAAATCTTGACATATATATAACATATACATGATAACTTAATTAATGTTATGATGTATCTATTTCGTTGGTATGTCTATGCTTTGAATAACATGCTAGCTGCTTTCAGTTTTTATTTACTTGTTAGATTTAAGAATTACTAATTGTATATTGTCTAACATTATAACATATAATATGTACTTACTGCTTTGCTTTGACAGTTTTATTGCTTTGACCGTTTTTGCTCTGGACACAGCCTTTTATACATTATAGATAAGTATTATGATGTATAAACACCTGCAATGTATTATACTTTATTTCATCCAATTCCTCTTTAAGTTTTACTTTTGTATGCGTAATTCCTGCCTTCTTGTCCATAAATGCTCAACAGTATAGTATATTAAGCTTATTCACTGTTAGTCCATTTAGTTGATTTCGAACATAGTCGTTTCGAAGGTAACATAGTCAATAAATAACATGGCTTTTGAGTGATAACAAGTTATTGGGTACACATGGATTTTAGATAAAAAATAATCCCTAGCTACACAAAATCATACAAGGGTTGAGCTAATCTTATCATGTGTTACTTATGTTTAACCTTTAAAGTTATTCAATTTAAGTTAATAAATATGAATGAATACGGATATTTTTTACCATAAATAATTATTTTGAAAAAGAGAGAAGTACATTAAATAATGAAAATAAAAATTACAATCCTTTACAAATGTAATTATAGTCGTAATTTGAATACGATCATTTAAAAATAAATTTAGGCTAATTTTAAAGGAAGTAATAGATTAATTTTACCAAGCCAGTACTTACCTATTTTTCATAAATAACTACAAAAACATCCCTGGTAGGCAGGGATGTTATGTACTTATATAAAATGGATAAAGATACATATTAATTGTGCTATGGTTAGTTCAACCCTAATAGTTGTAAGTAATAATTACTAACTTGAAAAATGCAGTTAATCTCGGTGGGCCTTGAATTTAGTCTAACGGTGTTAGTCGTATTTGTGGGTAAGCGAAGCGTAAATGTGCAGGATATGGCAGAGCAAGTGTACCTCCGCTACCTTCAGCGGTGGGGCAAAGACTTCTTGCGGCGTCGGCTGGATTGGACACTAGACGAGGAGGGCAGCAACCCCGCGTCGCCTCGCCATTTAGTGCACGCCCTCTGCCCTTGTCAATACGTTGAGGAGATTTTGCGCAACAAGGAACCTAAAGATACGCGTGCCTGTTGTACACCGTGCAACGACTGGCTTAGGCGGCGCGGAATCGACTGAATAAACTTCCTTTTGGCAAGTTTTATCTATTATTAGTGATATTAAATAGATATATCCGTTACTAATTCATTTATTACAACGTTGATAAACAGCATTTATTTACAGGAGAGGAGTGCTCTTCTGTATTTACGTTACGCCGGGCGTTGGGGGTCCTATGCGGTTAAAAATAGGCTAAATGTCAGTAGCAGTGTCCCGGGACGTCACAGTGAAAAGTATGTCTGTCCCTGCCAGTTTATAGAAGAGCACCTAAAGACTAAACCACCAACAGGTATTGCAAAATTTTTTACTCTACCAAATCAAAATGTCCAATTATATTAATCATCTATATCCGTCCAGATAAGTATTATTTTTTGGAATTGAATTATTTATTAGTTTAAAATACGTTATACAGTTCATATTTATTTTTTTATAGTTTACAATCAAAACATTACATTTTAATGTTTTATACTAAACTTAATTGTAAATATTTTTAAAGCAAATTGTTTTTACCTGATAGCCCTATACATTATATTAAACTTAGAATGTGGACCACAAAAATACATGTATCATAATAACTACGTATTTACAATTTTGATGATGTTTTATAAGTGGCCATATTATGATGATGTATGTACAGTATGTATCCAATAATACCCATTATTTAGAGCTTTTAGAAATAAGTTGTATAAACCATAATATTTTTTTTATATATTTTAATAGTATCTTAAGGGAACGTAGCTATACTACGCGACCATGCTTTCAAGTGAAATCAAGTCAAGACCCTACCCTTCTCATTTCGAAAGCAAGTCTGTTTTCATCGTATCTAATCAACGATTTTTGCAGCTTATCCACTTAGATATATTGTAAATTACGGGGCCAGTAGTAACAGAAGTTCAGGAGTTTCGTTATACTTAATTATTTCTTTCTCTCTCCGCTGTCCTCCACAACACACGACCTCCTTAAGTCCGCCAGAGAGGACCTGCAGAGGTCGCCCGCGAGACGCGGCGTCCATTACACTACCATGCACGTTTTTCCGATGATTGTTCATGGAACTTTTTAAAGGGAAATAGAGTGAGCACGTCATTCAGCTGATGTCATATTTATGTACATATCTGACAGTATGTATAGTTGTGTATTTGTGTATCCACTAAGTAAATTCGGCGTAGTTTTATATATTTAATCAGAAAGGCGCCAGGCATCGAGTCTTTTAAGCCACAGCGTGCTCGCATGGAAAAAAAAAGTGCTGGCATGGATGCGTCATTGTTGCCATTAGAGAGTGAAAAGCGCTGACTGCTGTACGCCATAAGTTTAAACAGCTCAAAATATTGCGAGATTTCACTAGAAGGTTGATTACGGTTGATTACGTGACGAAGACGTAAGGTCACAGGGGGCGGCCCTGTGACGAAGCGTGCCGTTTTAGAGGCCCGCTTCCCTGAAATAGGTTAGTAGTATGAATACGTTCCCTAAAATATTTACATGGTGTCATAATATGATTTTAACCTTATTGGGTGGAGTAATATATGTATATGTATGGAGTTTGTAGTTTAAAATATTTGAGAAAGATTTAATGCACAAACCACTCTATTTCTAACTTACTGTAATGTGTAACGTAGCATTATTCAACATAATATATCAACTACCATAGTCGTATTGAAGTTTTCTGAGTAGTTATTATGCATTACTTATACAAGATCCATGTATATTTACGAATTATGTGGTTGTGTTGGCACTTGTGGACTTGGAAAGTTCTTGATATACATATACTTTATTGAATTATATAATTTAATCATCCTTGGGCTACTTTACTTCACAGAAAGAGGGAATTATGAAGACACGATGTTATTGACTATATGTAGGTATATTAAATAGTCTTGTTACCATTGTTCGCATTAAGTATATTGATAGCAATTGGTTCTGCACTTGAAATAAGTTTTATGAACATATATTAGATTTGTCATGCGACATTAGTTTTTACACATATTGCAATTTATTAACTTTTGTAATTTTATTGCTTTAATTATGAAATCACTTTATAAAATATGCCCTGTCAATGTCGAATCACAAAATACTAGTCTTGGTACTGTGGATACCTATTAACAAATGTTTATTGGAAAAGTAATCGCTTTGTATAATTGTAAAGTTTTACCTTGTAAAATAATTAAAATATCTAAGTGAAAAATATTTAAAATCAAACGGACTTACCAAGTGGAATTCGATAGAAATTATGTGTACAGCTTTATTCGAAGCGATTTATTAAAATACATATAAGTACTTGTAGTAGTTAGCACTGTATTTGTTTATTCTGCAAGTTCAGTCGTGTACGCACAGATTCGACGTCGTAACGATTAGCAAACATGAAATGAGTGTACTATAGCCACTCCCAAAGTATTATTTTGTTTATGGCCATAACAAGGAAAAGCTCGAAATATCTTAATATCGTTTGTAGGTAGATACCTATGGTACTTACTTTAATTCCGATGTGCTCAAGTATCAAGATTTTACATATATATAAATCGCTATTTTAGTACTTATATTATAAAACGGTTATTATCACAGAAATATATCCCATGTTATAGTTATAGTTATAAGACGTTATTCTATAATCAACTAGTGGTGTGGTGGCATCTACTACAATATGTGTACAATTAGGTACATTATAATTGAAATGAAGAGTGTGTTAAATGCACAATAATATGTGGTATTGTAATAGTTGCTTGATTACATCACAAATCACTACCCATCAATATTAACAAAGGTTTTGTAATCTGATCATAATGTACGTAAGGTGTATAATATAAGTTTTAATCAGAAATGTATTAAAGTAGCAAGTGTAGTAATGTGATTAATTATAACATTCCGTCCTTCGAGAAGTACTTAATTTTTAGTTTTAAATATGTAATAATACCCTTATACACTTATTTATATTGTTTATAATACAGAGGTAAATGCCAAGCAAGTCGTTTTATCTTATTTGTAAATTTCCTAAACCATCCTAACCATCTATTACTTCCTTCTTTCATAATAATCCTGAATGCAATCATTAAGAGCAACTCTGGGACAAACCAAATTCGTTGAAAGCTGTTTGAACACTACAACTGTTACAAAACATAAAAAAATACTGTTGACGAATACTGTTGAATAAAAAAAAATACCATTGACGACCGCATAAGTTCCATATTGTTACGTATACGGAAATTGCCTGAACATAAGGTACATTGACCTCGCACCTATTGCAATATTAACCACAATCACTAGGTAACAAAAATAAAGGGATTTCAAACAGTTTTTTTAACCCTTTTTAGTGGTTCACTGGTGGACCGGGTCTCCTCTCATTTCAAATCGTTTATAAAATAGCAAATTAACCCAATATACACATTGATATTGGTTATGGAGAAATATAAAAAAATGCTGTTTAGTTTTTAAGTGCATTTGCTTTACGGAAATGTGCAATTTCTCTATATAAGTTTATTATATTATGACAATAACAATTTTCTAGTAATATGAATTTTAGATTCCATTACCGGCTTAAGGGTCGGGCCACATTGATCGACGGCCTTTCGCATTTTGCTGATTGAAAAAGAACGTACTATTACGCATGTCGATCGTCCGCTTACGGAGCAGTTCGCTTCTGTACGCAGCCGTAGGTAAGGTAGCCGTAAGGTGCCGTACAACTCAGTGTGCAAGCGAATCGTAACAAATAGCAAGGGCATTGGACACGTTTCACACTGTTATTGCCTCGTGACCACGATGGACAGTTCAATTGTTAAAGCAGTCATTTTTATTTGCGTATTGCAAGAAATTAAAGAAATACAAAAGAAGCAGCGCAAAGATTTACGAAAAGTTATCGGATCCATCTATTATGGGGAAACAGGATGAGCGGGTTATTTTGCGACGCAGTTTCCGAATTTAATATAATCGCCGTCGGCGGCCGTCGATCGTCTCCGCCGTCAGCCGCCACTCTGCGGTCGGAGCGCGTTCGTCCCGTCGATGCAAAAGAATGCGTACGTCGTTCCATACTTGGCGCTCTTTGTATGGACAAACCGTCGAACGCCGTCGATCAATGTGGCGCGACCCGACCCTCGCCCGCCTGCTCGAAAGAATTTATTTCACGTCATACCACTATTGCGCCCCTAACACCACCTATAGCGTTTATTTGATAAACACTTGTTTTTTCATAATAATATGGAATCATGTAATTTAAAAAATAAATTCACTGAAGTGACGATCTATTATTTGAAGATAAACATTTTAGTTTAATTCTAAGACAAACAATCCAAAGCTAAGCGTTATACTCTCTTTTAAAAATCCGTAAGCGCAGATGACGATTCAGTTTCTATACTAATTAGGCCATAAAATAATAATTGGTACCTTTTATACATTTTGAGACGAACCAGCTCTCTCCTTCGGTACAGACATGGTAAAAAGAAAATAAAAAATCAAACCATATAAAATTATCACAAATATTTTATTATGGTGAAATAATGATACATTAAAAATTTACTACGAGACTATAGTGAAAGAGGAAAATAAAATATCACAGACTAAAGATTATCTATTACAAAATAATATCTGAATCATAATATCTATCACAAAAAATACACATACACATGTTTAATAGGATACCCTTGTTTTACGGCGTTTCATGGATACACTAATTCCATACAACTGCTGCGAGAGAAGTAAATTATGAATTGTTGTGATGATAAGCGATTTTATCGGTATTATTACAATAACAATTTTCATTTTTAAATTTAATACTGCTTTTGATTTCGGATAATTAAAAGTGAGTCACTAACCAATTGTTTTATGAGTAGGCAATGAATGGAGAACTACAATTACTGTGATGAAGCATCGAGGCATAAATAAATAACCATTATGTTAGCGGCGCTATAAAAAATAATTGGTAATACAAGAGTTTAATACTATAGACGGTGCATTATAAATCCGCATACACCAACAAAGGGTCCTCCGTACACTGAACTATAACTATAGATATCACATGTTTGTATGTAGACAGTGGCTTATTCGTACCCTACATTGTTACAACTACTTATTTATAATATAACAAAAATAGATTATATCTGTAAATTATTAATTTATAATTATTAAGTGTCTGTCATTCCGCAATTACCATCAACATAACTAATGGCAGTTTGATTGATCAAATTATTGCAATGATTGCATTGCATGTTTTTAAAGTTTATAATCTTGTCAAATATGTGCGGATATGAGCTAAAAAAATTCAATACTATATGGTCATGATAAAAAAATTCACAAAAAATATTGATACATTCTAAAAACAACGAAGGTATAAAAAAATGTTGAGCAAAATAAAATAATAAAAATATATTTGGTTTACGTCTATAATGTATCTATAATACGTTGCCCGTTACTCGTTATCTCTGCGAGATTTTTTCGACGAGCCCTTAGAGTTGTCTCCGGCCGAGAATAAGCCGGCGAAGGAGACGCGGTTCTCCTTCACCTGGGACTCCTTGGCTACGTTCGTAATGATGTGGTTGCGCTTAAGGTTCTTATCGGTGCGGTCGTCCTTGATATCGATAGAGGAAGCGAGCGATTCGAGAGAGGTGACGGTGGATTTGTCTTGGATCTTGTTCCGCACGGAGAGGTCGAGGTAGGGCCGCGGGTCGGGGTCGGCCAGCGTGCGCTCGGACGCGCTGCTGTCCGAGTTGGGCAGCTCGTCGAGCGCCGCTAGCCGGATCAGCTCCCGCTGCGACTCGCGCGCCTCCACCAAGAATATGCTCTCCTGTTTATCGTCATGCACTCATCAAGACTGACCGACCGACTCGACTGGCCTCGTGGTCGAGCGGTTAGACACCCTGACTGCGGAACCAGAGGTTGTGGGCTCGATTCCCACCCAGGACAAACATTTGTGTGATGAGTACATTTGTTTGTTCTGTGTCTGGGTGTAATAAAGATATCTATGTAAGTATTGTATCATATGTATGTTTATCAGCTGTCCAGTTACCATAGAGCAGGCATTGAATTGCCTAATTTGGAATCGGATAGCCGTGTGTGGCATTGTCCTATTATTATTATCAAGACACACTTTATTGACTAAGCGGTGTAATATTGTAAAATTATAAGAAGCACAGCATATTTCATTTTGCAATCACTAGCAGCGCAAGCCTATGAGATCTATAATTATATCATTGAACGGTTATTATACCTTAACTTCCTTTGTTATATACTGGTCGAGTTTATCGTATATGACGGCGTGCAAACCCATCTCTTTCAGTTTCTTGATGGTATTCTTGTCGTTGTTGTCGTCTCCCCAACAAAACATCACCAGTCCGGCGTCTGTGGCTAATTTGACCTGAATAAAAAAATCAACGTTAACATTTTAGTTCAAAAAATTAACGTCAACGTTTTATTTTATTACGACTAATACGTGGAGCCTACAGTTACTTGACTGATCCTAATTATAGTTTATACATTTATTTTTATTTTCTAAATATATGTTTGTAGCTCTGTGCATTTCCGGGTAAGAAAGACTTTTAGCAGTCCAGGTTCCACCTCTCCTTTAATCATCGCCAGTGTCTGTCTGTCTGCCAGTAAGTCTCACCATAGCTTTATATATACGGTATATCTTTACAGATAACATCGATTACAAACAGATATCAAAGTTACATGTGGTAATTCTAAGCACCGCATTATATACATGTATAATCACAATACATAGTAATTTACTTATACATATATATATTCTGAATAGGATGATGTTGTAATGTATGGTTACAACCATATGTGTATATGTATTAGTGATGTGCCGGATCGTTAAAAATGTACATCTGCGGATACGGATATTTGGTGTCAAGATCCGCAGATATGGATACGGATATCAGGAACATCACTAATATTTATCTATGTTATATATGTATCTGTAATGTATAATATAATCGCACCTGCGTGGGATCCCGCAGCAGGTCCTCCGTGTGCACGACGATGCCCAGCAGGTCGGAGCTGACGGCGCTCTGCACGGCCGCGGGGATGGACCGGCAGCGCGGGTCGCGGTACGGTTGATATTTGCTCGTAATTCCCTGTCAACGAAGCAATTCGCAATCATTATTTTTAATTTGACTAATGAGCTACTGAATCCCCCCCAGCGAGTTTCACCAGTTGAAAATTATTTTATACAATTCGAAGATCCCACACTTACTTGATCGAGACGGGCATAACACGTTCAAGTTCGATTTGGTATTTTCAATGCCGGCGCTGGTGTCCCGTAGTAGTCACGGCCGACGCCTGCAACCTTGTTCCCACACACGCTTGGCCGAACATACTCACATCCTTGAAATGCACAGACGAGACGAGAGCCGATGTTGTTGAAGCCGAGTTGGGCGCTCCTCGATTGGTCTTGATCATGCTTGTGTGAACTATTCTGCTATTATACAATGATTGTATAACCATACCTCAGAATTCCCCGTGTGTCAATAGTGTACAACTATCGAGTCAGCTTTCAGGACAGTGAAGAATACTGAAAGATAGGTTGGTTAACAGGTTACTGATCAGTATATCCACTAATTATCTTTGTGCCAATGGGATTATTCCTGGTAGTGGTAGACATTTATATGTCCTATTGAATACACATCTCAGAGAACACTGTGAAGAACTCGAAAGTATGCAGGTTCGATAAACATTTATTATAGAGAGACCTTGACCATTATAGCGAGTCCTGAAGTATATTGAATATGTAAGTGAACAATATCAGTCAGCATTTCAAGCTAGACCACTGGAAGCAGAAACTGATATCCAAGGCACTAGGCTATCACCGCTTATAAGAATGTAACATTAGAAATAGCTTGAGTGCGGCGATGGGTAAGCTAATGAGTAGCCAATATTTGAGCCAACGAGCTTGGGTGGCGATACACAACTCTGTGCTTACTCCAACGCTTCTATATAGAAGCAAGAGCTGAATATGTTAAAAAGAGGATAAAAGATGCTTTGTGTGTAAACATTGGTACAAAATGAGAAAAGGAATGCTCCATGGTTAGGGCGTGAGGAAAGAATGGATGATGAAAGAATGACAAAGCAGATATACAATGCAAATGTTGATGAACGTAGGTACCGAGGGAGAACAAGCCTCACCTATCTCAACCAAATAGGTCAAAGGTTTTTGACCTCCGAACCGGCATGTAGGCATGAAGAGAGTGATGAGTGTAGACGAAGGATGTAAGTTTTGTAAGGACAGAGATATTTGGCACTCGGTGCTTTCTCTCTGGTGTGATGGCATAATATTAATAATATTAACATTAGAAATCCAGTGTAATATGAAAAATGTATGCTACTTACCACAGTTAGGAACATGACTGGATATCTATTTTGTTTGTTTCGCACCATGGTGCAGATATCTGGGTTGAAGCATGAAAACACTATACGACGTTCACCACCATTCTTCAGGACCACTTCTAATACCTGCCAAATAACGCTAGATTAACAAATATTTCTATCATAAGTAAATGAGATATAATCATTGAATAATTTAATAATGACGACTAGTAATAGCTTGTATATACCAATAATCAATATCAGTTTGTTAATATATGATTATAAAATTGTTAAAGTACCTTGTCAACATATATATTCATATCAAAGGGATTATTCAATTCAAATGTCCCATCATGTAATTCCATAGTCCACTTAAGTTCAATATTGAATCCAACATGGGAATCTATAACTTTCAACGAGTCCTCGAGAGTTGGAAATGGTTGATGCTCTTCTAAGTCTTCATCGAAGAATAATATCTCATGGTTCCGACCTTCTACTAAGTGGTATACCTAAAAATAAGACAAATAAAAAACTTATTACAAATGAATTAAACTTTTGAATATTGAGATTAATAACAAGGTCAGATGTTGGGTAGGCTTGCTGTCAAGCACAAGCTTATTGTGTAATAGAAAACTACATACTTATTGAATGGCTAGCGGTCCAGCACACAAGTTTCACTAACTTTTTGATTGATGTAAGTAGTTCTAGAATATTGGTTGCAAAATGGTTGATTTCAAGTAGTTGATTAAGACATGCACAAAGACAGAGAAAAATCTAATATATCACCATTGGAAAATAACAAGGTCAGCATAAATTAACTAGCACACTATTTAAATCTCATGTTATAAAATAATGACAACACCTTATTTTTTCATTGATGACTTTGTCTATCAGTCAGCTATTGCGTGATCTGAAGTAATGTTATAGAGAAACTGATAGTGAAACAAGGTGATATAGTATTGACTATTACTAAAAGCTTTAATAAAATATTCACTTAATATGTATATGCAATTTTACACAGATCATTCTCCTGAGGTTATACATATAGCAATAATTATAAAATAGCCTCTTATTCTCTTCTTTGTCATTTTATGAAATGAATCGCAGCATTTTATAGAGAGCATTATGTTTAAGTACCCAATTAAAGTATATATTTTTTTAATGCCACATTGAAGACACAAAAATTCTCTCTCCTAGCAAAAGCAGTCCAAACCTCATATAGAAGAATGGCCCATTTACTATGTAGACAGCATGGGGTATGCAGTAAATAATATTTTCATGTAAAACAATTATATACATGCTAGTGTATGGTTCCAAGTGCAAAAAAGTAATTAATGTTGAAAGTATGAATTATAGCAAAATAATGACTTCAATATGATGTGAAAACTCAGCAATGGATTACATGTTTATTATAATGTCATTCTGTAAAATGGTTTTTAGATACTATAAATTGCTTATGGTCAGCGGAGAGTATTGTTTTTTTTTTCTGAAAATACTTGTTTTTTTGTCAATATACACAAGCAAATACCTGAAGGAGAAACATATTAAGTAATCAAAAACGTCTACAGAGTACAAACTGTGATACATGGCAGGATAAATGGCTTAGAGAGCTGATTCCTTGATACCTTCAGTTTCTGTAGGTGTTCCAATGTTAAATCTTTCACTGGCAATTCAAGCATCTCAGTGAAGTCAACCTCTTTCTTTCTTTTCATTGATATACACACATGAAAATCGTGATAGATAACAGGTATCATGTCTTTACTTAGCTGCACATCAAATTCCAACATATCTGCCCCACTCGCAGCTGCCTTCTTAAGGGAAGCTATTGTATTTTCACGAATAGCATTACCTCTGAAAAGGTTCATGGATTATGGGACACAAAAGCTTACTTACAACATTGCTTGCCCATTAATATATGTATAAACAAAATAGATGGCTTATATGAAAACTAAGGTTTATATATCAACCATTGGAACACAGAAATTATTATGAATTTATATTGATTATACTAGTGAAATTAATTTTCTAAGCATTTGAAAAAGTTTCTAAATGTCAAGCCCACACCCTGTCCACAGTAATTATTCCTAACTGACATTTGTTGTAAATTTGTACTATAACAAGAGATAACTTACTCCTTAGTCTTAAAACTTGCACCCAGACCTCGATGACCAACTTCAAGACCAGTCCATGATGGATCCCAATGCTTTGCATAAGATGCCTGCATATCACAGAGTTTACCTTGCATGGGGTAGACAATGAGATACTCAAATATAATGGTGCCCAAAGGTCGATGCTTTACATTGCATGTGACCGGTAACTCTAGAGTTCCCTCTGACGGCTTGAACATGTTTGGCAGGATATATGTGTAACCCACGGTGCAAGGGGGGTCTTCAACTGATGCACGAGTACTATATGAGTAGAAATCCACTAGGTACGCTAAGTTCCGAAAATTAGGAGTGAATACATTAACTAACAACACATCTTCCGGGCGATACTCCCTTCCAAATTGTCCCTGCGGCTGCAAGCGGCATATTGTTGCATCATTGTCCAGAGTAGATACCTCCACATATACTCCTTGAGGCACTTCTGAATCCATTGTATCAGTACTTAGAGATGATTCTTCAATGTGAGGTTCAGTACCAAAAGATAATTTTACTGGTGTTACTTTAATATTCATCAATCTGTCAGCCAAGCGACTTTTTAATTTTAAGGGGTTGTTTATAAATTTGAATTGTACTAATGTTTGGGACGTCAGCCATCCTCTACTAACACTCTTTTTATCATTATATTCTCCAAAGGTATCAGTAGTAGGATGCAACATACTCTCCTTAATTACTCTTGGATGAATATTTGTTTCCCATTGGCGAATAATTACGTCGTTAGTCTCTTCGTTAACAAGACATATGGCATAACGATAAAGCACATCGCAAGTATTCGGTATGATAATGCGTTTACACCACAATTGGTTTTCCTGATCCAGATCCAAAGGAATCATTTTCGCATAATCCCATTCTCCTAATTCTATTATATTTCCCGTAAGGAATACCCTTTCCTTAGAATCGATGTTTGACACGGACACACAAAACGGCCACTCCTGTGCGGGAATTTCTGGCTCCTTGAACAATTGTTTTTCCGACATGATTTTTTGTATTCTTATTTTTTGCTTCTTACGATCGTCTATAAAAAACCAACGTTGCATAATACAAGTGGATTATTATCACAATAATACACAGGGAAAAAAGATAATTGAAACAACGTAGTTTATCATACAATTGAAATTATATTCTGCTATAATTTAGGGAATACCAATCTGGGGTATTCAATATTAAATTTGTAATATGTTCTCAGAAACATTAAAATGAATTTAAATGAAATCAAACCAAAATTTTAAACAAAGTAACTGACCTGACCTGCGTGTTTAATGACAAATCTGACACGTAAGTCTGTAACTGTCTGTTGTCTCTTAGCTTGTCTGTGCAAGTGCAGTGCAGCAGTGCAGACATCGTATATATAGTTCAGACAATTTGAATGTTCTAAATATATTTTAGTATCAGTATTTGGCGGAGCCATTATTTAGTAGTAATTCTAAAAAAATACTAATAATAATTAAAAACTAACATGTTTCTACATTTTATTGTGTTTACAATAAAGAAACAATCACAATAGTCGTAAGTCAGCAGTGACCCTAATTTTCGAATAGTCTAGGTATTTGAAAGATGGTTGAAAAGTGATACTATTTATAATATTATTTATTATCCTTTACACTTACTTACTCCTTTACTCTTTTACATGGATGAATTATTTAAACAAGAATAAGACTTGTGGATAATAATAATGTATTCTTATAAAATATGTTATTCGTTAACATAAATTAATGTATTTAGGTGACACGGCTGGTTCATGAGTGTAACTTTTTTGTTATGTATTATATTTCTCCGTAACTCCCTAAAGTCTTTTAATACACAATTGCTTATAAACTCGTAAAATTTATTGACTTACATTTAACGTCTATTAGACGTGTCCAGTCTCGGCAAAATCGGTGTACATACATAAAAAAAAATACCGGCCGAATTGAGAACCTCCTCCTTTTTGAAGTCGGTTAAAAATAAAATAAGGATACATTACAAACGTGGATTAAATATTCAAGGTTGAGATAAGTTTTTTGGAAATACCTCGCTTCCTATTCCATAATTCATATTTCGAGTATAAAATTCTATTGTTATCGTAAACACTTTTTTGTTCGTTTAGCTATCGGTTTTTGCGATAGCGCGCGAGCAGTGTGTATCAGCCGTACATGCCATAGCGCAAGGTTAACAGCGAATCCCAGTCGATAATACGATACTTTTATCTTATTTTTTGACAAACGGCAATTAATTTACTATTAATACAGTAATGCGTATTTTATATAATTATATAGTTATTACTCTACATATATTCTTATTAACAATAATTATATTTTATGTAAAAAGAATCAACGAAAAATATTATTTGTTACGTTTTTTCAGTTCCCGGAATCCTCTCATAAAGGCTGAGGAAGACCACTGAGGGCTTTTACATGGCACTTTTGTTCAGATTCTTTATTTTGCCATTAACCAAACAGTTTCAACAATCGTCTTGGGTTTAGGGCTCCACCCATTGCACGCGCCCCTGACTTATCTGAGTTATCTGCGGTATTATACCAAAAAGTATTACAACTACTTATTATACTAACATTTATACATAACATTAACATTGCTTATTATGATATGAGCCTTACAAACAAACCAACGTTTTGTTTCATTCAATATATTCGTCTCTTTTATTCTTATTCATTTCGACGCTTGATGGCGCCGGTTGTTTGCGGAAATGTTACAGCAATTTTAAATGGTTTAATTTATCTGTTCCATTGTTCGAGCAGTAAGCGCAATATACGTCGCTCGCTGTGATGAACTTTGCACCCTAACCACCACCCCGCGCAGTACATCATCGGCAGGCGTGCTATTGGGCCACGTCGTCCTGACGTACCGGGCCCGTGCAACCGCCGATCCAATGGCCTCTCTTCCAAGAGGCACTCGGCTTCGAACTCCGTTACGATTAGGATCCTTTTAAAAATACGCGTGTAACATTTTTCTACATCCGTTTTATTGTACGTATTCATACTACGAAGACGATTTTTATTTAAAATACCGACGCTAAGGGACACACGAAGAGCCTCTACATCCATAATTTTTTATTTATACAGTAGAAGCTCCTTATTCGCGGGTGATACATTCCATAAATATGCCGCGAATACAGAAACCGTGAATATGGAATGGTGATTTATATG